>JAJOZX010012786.1:40000-98631 GCA_023014485.1 Bathynomus jamesi | reverse complement strand
TGTGTGTGTGTGTGTGTGTGTGTGTAGCTAAAAAAGAAAATAGATACGAAATAATTATATAAGTGCGTGGCGCGCTAAAAGATATATTGGAAGTTGAAATCAGTTCGTTGATAGAATATAATTTTCCTCTTGTTACTTTAAAAATTTTTTATATACTAAAATAAAATGGAATTTTGCTTCAACTTTCTCGTGTGAATATAAATGTATAAACTTGTGATGTGGAAGTGATTTTGACTCGTTTCGAAGGATGAATTAGAGCTTTTTCGTTTTTTTTTTTCGGTTTTGCGGAATCTGTTTTCTGTTCGTTTTTTTTTCGGTTCTCTCTGGAGATTGTAAATAATTTACCATTTGTTTACTGGTTTCTTTTTGTGGATTGAAAAGTTAGCTAATTTCATATCTGAACACGATGCAGTCTTTTTTCTTTTCACTAGTTTTTTTGGGTTTAGTTATAACAGCCGAAGATTGCTAATGAGCGAACGGTAATTGAGGTATCTTCCTTCGTACCCAAATTTAGAAAAGAGAGTGTACGAAACGCATTAAATCTACGGGAAAGGGTTGCGCGATTAGAATGAAAAAAAATTAATATCGTTTTTAATTTTTAAAGCGCTATTTATGATATTAGCCACTCGTGGCGCGACGTATACGGATTAAACCATGGACGTGAAAGGTCCTGGGTTCGACTCTGACTGACTGGCCCGGTCACGTATACTCCGTGGTTGCTCGAGCTCGAGTGACCCTCGGGGGTGAAAATAAGGGTTCAAGACGTTGCTATAACGTTTTGTTTCTTAAAAGTCTAGGCAATTTAAACTTGTATATAGCGGTATAACGAATTTAGGCTCAATTTTTTTATTAAATTTTTTTCCCACGTTTCACACACGCCCCTGCGAGAGAATAAATATGATCTTTGGTGAAACTGTTGATTCGTGTACTTGATCGAAAATTGAAAAAAAAGACAATGCCTCGTTTACATTCTTGCATTTTTTCCTACTCGCGAGAAAGTAATTTTTTATACTTTTTTCTTTTCTAAATCTTTTATCCATCGTTGTTTACGTGTATTTATTTTGATAATTCGCTTGCTTTGAGTGAGATTACCCTCGCTTTTTATATTCATCAACAGTTCCGCATTTATTCCCCTTTAAATTTAATATATATATATATATATATATATATATATATATATATAATAGTATTATATATATATATATATATATATATATATATATGTTTAGGACATGCCAATAAATTAAGTTCAGTCCTGAGGGAAGGTTTCGTTGTTTTACATAAAGTACCGCTCCGTCTGTACACCCATTCAGGGTAAGAGCGACTCGCAGTATCATTGCCAAATGCATAGAAGGTCATGGCTAGGTCAACGTACTGACACTAGCAGCAACAATGCTTCGTGTTATGTGGTTAATGCGTGGTTAGGTTCATAGTCATTTACGTGCCTGCGTCGTTAGTTTGCGTTCCAAACATTCCTCGCTCTGTAGGTCGAGATGCATGATTCATCAGGAGCAAGATGCCCCACGAGGTGAGACGCGTGTGACCGTTTCAATCACAAGCTCATTCATATTACTTCAGGCTTGCTCAGCGCAAACTGGACCAAGAATTTGGAATATTTGCAATTTCAAACCATTCTTTTATACATTCCTTCCGCTTACCTTTGTATAATATTACGTTGTTTGTGTGTGTGAATGAATGAATGAGTGTGTGTGTGCGCGCGCAACTGGGCATAAGTGAGGTTGAGTGAATGATGATATAATTCATATATGTAGTGGGATAATTGTTTTGTGAGGTACCGTAACGCTTTTGGTACCCTGGAACATGAAATAAAGTACAGTATATAAAAAATTTCGAAATATCTTTATTGTCGGAAAAAGCTACGTTGGTCCTAATTAAGTTAGGTTAGGCTACGCTAGGCTAGCGAGTACCTTACTACTTAATTACTTAACAGAAAACATCGTTCGAACCCCCAATTGCGTCCGAAACACTTATCACGCCTTTCTCATTAGAATTGGTTAATTAGTGTTTTGGATAAATGGGTTTTAAAAAGTCGGCACTCGCTTATATGCAGAGATGCAAACGCGTGTATTGGGGGTTGGGTCGGGGTCGGGATGGGGATGGAGGTGAGAAAATACTTTTAATTGTTGATGGAAGCAAAACAATAATACATTGTTCTCTTTTGTGATGCAATTAATAATTGAAAGTATTTCTCTGGACAAACAGATTATATATATATATATATTGTGTGTGTGTGTGTGTGTGTGTGTGTGTGTTGTAAATATTGTAAATTTAATTAACTACACTTGTAATGTGTTTAAGACCATATGTAGTTTATCTTTACCAACATTTATAGAAGTATTATTAAATTTTTTACTTTCATTTTAATTAATTTAAATTTACAAAAAGATGTATAACAAATATTTGTGGTAACTACAGTATGTTACTACTACTACTACTACAAAATAGTAAAAACTTGAAATACATTGCTGCCTCTAATAGTAAATAGTACTTCCATAAATGTGTTTGAAAAATAAACAACTAACAAGGTCTTAAACCCATTAGTAATTAGTTAATGAATTAAACTTAAATATACAGTATAATTAAACTACTTGTCACTAAAAAAAATATATTAACCGTTAATGCCAACATTGTGTAAACCAGCATGAATGTAATTATCTTATGTAATGTGTTCTTTGTCAATAAAGATTATTATTATATTATTATTATATTATTATTATTATTATTATTATTATTATTATTATTACTACTACTACTATTATTATTATTACTAATAAACTTGGCGAGTTTGGCTACTTGGTGTCGCAAAGCGTTTGCGCCTATATAAGACACTGGGTTTAATAAGAGATGTTAAGTTTTATTTTATTTGAAACGTACCTTCGATATTCAATATGTTGTGTATCTACAGAGGGTTGACAAAAGTAAATAGACATCTTAGGTTTTCTCATAGGATTTGATTTGTTAATAAAAGTGGATCACCTGAAGATCAGGGCCCCCAGCCTTCTTTAGTTAGCTTTATAAGGCTAACTAACGAAAATATCACGACCTAACCTAACTAGTCGTCAAGGACGTACAGTTGATCTAACGATTCATTAGGTTAGGTCGTGATATTTTCGTCAGTTAGCCTTATAAGGCTAACTAAAGAAGGCTGGGGGCCCTGATCTTCTGGTGATCCATAAAAGTTAATAAATAATAATAGATGTATTGATTCGATATATTTAGAATAGTGTTGCTTTCCCTTTTGTATTATGTAAAGGTGACACACGTTCTTGGGGACCATCATCGTAGTATGTCTACTTTTGTCAACCGTCTGTATTGAAGGAATGTTATGACACACTTAATGAGAGTCTTATAAGTGGATCATATTTAACAAATTAATTTATTTAATAACGGTGTTGCATCTGCTTTGGTCGAACGTAGTGTAAATAGATTCATTTATGAAATTGAATCTTTCGTAATTGCTTTTGGTCTTCTCGTATCGAGTTATGAATATTTGTCAAATAGGGAAATGTTGACACGAAACTTTCTCGTATTTCTTTGCAGCGTTTTAGTTCTAAGAAAGGTTTGCTATATGTAAGGCACTGTGCCATTCATACTTATGGATCACCCGAAGATCAGGGCCCCCAGCCTCAATTACCACATGATATCTTCGCTTAAAACTAACGAAAATATCACGACTTTAACCTATTAAATTGAATAACCTTTATTAATAATAAAATAAATACATTCGTTTTACAATTTTCAATGACATGAATAATTGTGAAGCTCGACTGTTTATTTTATTTAGCCCTTAAGCTTTAGGCTTTACTGGGCTCTTATTAAAATAAACAGCTCGTTGTTAATTAATAATAAATAAATAAATAATTATAAGTATTATTAATAGTTAAAGTATGTATTAATCTTAAATTATAATCATTATTGACATGACAAATTGCAAGGTCACCATTGAAGGCATTATACCAATACCATACAAAGAAACCAATATTATACATGAGAGATAAGAAATGAACAATCCCAAGAAATGTTTTTTTAATACTAGATTACACACGAAAAATTAATAATTAGTAAACAATATTAATGGACATTAATCCTAGATTTTTGTTAGAATGCTATTATTAGCCGGGATTTCAAATTGGTTTTAAACAAATTTACATTCACAATATTTTTTGTATCAGCATTTAAGTCATTCCATAGTTTCAATCCAATGAAAATGGGTAGTTTTTGAGATGATGACACTCTAAATTGAGGTATAACAAGCTTTGATCTATTTCTGGTCTGATACGAGTGGATTTCTTGATGAGTTACAAAATATCTATTTACCCATTGTAAATTAATGATTTTGTTCTTACACACGTAAATAAAAATAAAATGTGCCAGTTTGGTTATATCAATGAGCTTTAGTAGGTTTAGCTCTTTAAATAATGCACTAGAGTAATCAAAGAAATCAGCATCAGATAATAACTTTATTGCTCGTTTGTGGATGACAAAGATACCATTTAATGCGTTGTTAGCGGAGTTTCCCCAAACAAGGGTGCAGTACGTTATTTAATGAAGAACAAAAGTATAATAAAGAGTCAATAAAACTTTACTGACTGAATTTTGTTACAGTACACTCCTTTATAGCTATTTCATTAACTTTAAGTTCATCAAGATATACATTTCTTATTAGTAAAAATCATGAAATTTGTTTTACTGGCATTTAGGAAGAGTTTATTGGTGGTCAACCATTTCATTACACTGATGAATTCTGAATTAAATATTTTCTTAGCTGAATTAACATCTTTGCAAGAAAAAGACAGTTGTGTCATCAGCAAACATTGTGAAGTTCAGTATATCAGATAGACGTGGAAGGTCATTTATATATAATAAAAATAACACTGGACCCAGAACTGAGCCCTGTGGCACACTATGTTTGACGAGCGCTTTAGTTGAGCAAACCTTATTTACTGATACAAAATGATATCTATTGGACAAATAACTTTTAAACCAATCACTGATTGCGTCCTCTAAAGCCGTAACAATATAATTTATTAAGTAGAATATTATGGTCTATTACATCAAACGCCGTACTCAAATCCATAAATATTGATGATCATATTTCTTTGTTCTCTTTAGCTATATTTGCATTTTCCATAAGATTTAAAATAGCCATTTCCGTTGTTTTATTATTACGGAAGCCATATTGATTTGGAGATAATAAATTGTAGGATTCTAAATACTGCTGCATTCTACGAGGGTCACTCAATATATTTTGCCCCACCCTTTTTTTTTCTTCCCAAGTTTTCTTGTAAGTTCCAGAAATTTTGTACAAAAGTAGTTACATACTTTTTTTAAAAGTTTTTATTTTTTTACATAGTCTCCATCCTTTTCTACGGCTTTCCTCCGCCTCGAAACAAGGGCCTTTATTTCTTGCTCGTAAAAGTCCGCTGGGTTCCGCTGGAGCAACCTCTTAACCTTCTCAACAACCTCATCGTCATTCTGAAATTTTCTTCCACGAATCGCATCCTTCACTGGCCCAAACAAATTATGGAAGTCTGAAGGTGCCAGATCCGGGCTGTATGGAGGGTGGGGTAACACAGTCAAGCGCATTTTTGTGATGGCCTCTCTTGTTTGCAAACTGTTGTGTGGTTTTGCATTATCGTGCAAAAGAAGGACGTCGTCTTTCTCTCAGGTCGAACTCGCTTTATACATCTCTGGAGTCTCTGTAGGATAGCAATATTTATGTCCCAGAAGATGGTGGCCATAACCTTTCCTGCAGAGGGAGCAATTTTGAACTTTTTCTTGCGTGGGGAGTCTGCGTGATGCCACTCCATGGATTGGCGTTTTGTTTCAGGTTCAAAGTGGTGTACCAAAGTCTCATCCCCAGTCACAAATTCGTGAAAGAAAGTCATCCCCTTCCGTCTCGTATCGAACCAACGACTCGGAAGCAATTTCTTTTCTTTGGGCTTTGTGATCTTCAGTCAGTTGGCGAAGAACAAACCGTGAACACACTTTTGAGTATCCCAGTTGCTGAATTATCACATTCACACTTCCTTCACTATTTTCTAGCTCCAGTGATAGCTCCTTGTATGTGACGCGCCGATTTGATCGAATGACGCTGTTAGCACGTTACACAATGTGAGATGCCACAGCCGATGCCGGTCGACCGCTGCGTCGCTCATCATCGAGGCTGGCTCTCCCCTCTCTCCGATGAGCTCACACGTTTAGACCAGCGTCCAACTGTGCTTCGATCAACAACAGCATCTCCGTAAACGTTTTGTAGACGTTTGTGAATATTTCTAATTGTTTCCTTCTCTGCCGTTAAGAACTCGATAACAGCTCTCTGTTTACGACGTACATCACTGTCAGTCGCCATTTTCGAAACTGCGTTAACCATCGGTTTTATACAATGGCGTTTAAAAGCGGTTTTATACAAGGAGGGGAGGTTCAAACTGGAAAAATCCGGTTATGTGAAGCGCAGAAAGTTCAAACTTATGGCCCAAAAGCCATTTCAGCCCCATGGCCTATTATTTAGCTAAGAAAAAAGTGGGGCAAAATATATTGAATGCCCCAGTACTTTTTACATTTTTTTTCTAAAACTTTGCTGAACACAGATAATGAACCCACCGGCCTGTAATTTGTTGCTAGTGTAGGATCACCCCTTTTAAAAAGGGATGTTATACAACAATCGTCAAGGGCGTACAGTTGACCTAACCTTGCATTCAATTTAATTTATTATAATCTTTGGTACTGTAAAGCAAAAAACAAGAATACATGGGGGGCCCTGATCTTCAGATGATCCATACTTATTAACAACAATGGTATGCATATGAAATTTTTTTGTCTGCTGTGAGGGTTTTTTCAACTCATATTATATAATTCGACCATGCTGAATTCGAAAATGACATTGGTTTTCCTCAATCAGGTCAGGTTTTTTCTCTATTGGCCATTTATTATAAGTCCAATTTTATCCCCAAATTTATTGATTTTTTTAGCTTAAACACTGTAGATAAGAGCAATATTATAAGAACACTCGTGAAAAATGAAAACATTGTGTAAATAAATACTTTTATTCATACAATGAATATGGAAAAAAGTTTATTGAGGAAGGAATGAAGTTTTTTTGGCTTTCCGTCTGTGTTTTTCTTCGGGCACGTCTCGCTTCAAACACCAGCAATAAATAGTCCGCCAGCATATTGATATCCCAGTTTCCCTGGTACCTCGCGTCCATTATTTTGATATCATGGTGAAATCGTTCACCCTGTTCCTCACTATAATCCCCGCAATTTTCAGGAAAATAGTCCAAGTGGGACCACAAAAAGTGCATTTTTATGGACATGCGCGACCCATGAGCTTTGAAAGCTTCCATCAAGTTTTCGACAACGGACTCGTATTCTGGACTTCTACGCTTGCCAAGAAAATCAGTGACAACTGATTTGAATGCCTGCCAGGCATTCTTCTCAGTTGGAGTCATTGCGTTTTCGAACTGAGTATCCTGATCAAAGTTCGAATTTGAGGACCATCAAAAACCCCAGCATTTAGTTTAGCATCAGATATATGAGGAAATTTACTCTCGAGATATCGGAATGCTGAACCCTCCTTATTCATTGATTTGATGAAATTTTTCATCAAGCCCAGCTTAATATAAAGTGGTGGGAGCAAAATTTTTGTTGGTGGTACAAGGGGCACTGAAACGACATTATGCGACCCAGGTTCAAAATTCTCTCTGGATGCCCATTCACGCTGTGCATAGTGCTTCTCATCCACTCGGCTATCCCATTTGCAGAGGAAACATGGGTATTTCGTGTATACCCCTTGCATTCCCAATACAAATGCCACAATCTGAAAAAAAATGAAAATATTTAAAGAATTTAGAGAATTTGTTCTATCAGATAAAAAAATCTATGCATTGGACTGTATCACTTCTGTGGGGAAGTCAAGTGTTCTTATACGCTCTCAAATAACCTTTGGAAAAACAACATAGTCAATAGCAATAGTTTACTTATGATATTAGTATTACCTTCAAATCTCCACAGATCCTCCAGTTATGTTGGTCGTATACGAGAGCATCCAGTAAAATTTTCATGTTATCGTAGCTCTCAGTAAGTTGTACGGAATGTGCTACAGGGACTGATGCAACCCTATTCCCAATGTTGAGAAGTACTGCTTTCAAACTTCGTTTAGACGAGTCTATAAATAGCCTCCATTCTGATGCGTTATATGGCAGGCCCAAGGATTCGATTAGCCCCTCAATATTGCAGCAGTACACTAAAGAAGAGGTATTTTCGTGCACTGCAAAAAACTTGCGGAATTCTTCCTCTCGTTTCCTATACCAGGAGAATGTTGTTCCCGGAGCCAGCAAGTTGTCCTCTCGAAGTCGTGAGCCCAAGATCTCGGCAGCTAATTTGGAAAGTCCTAAATCCCTGGTAAGATCATTAAGTTTGGCCTGGTTGAGAGGCCTCGGCTCATTTGAAGCGGTATTTTGAGGTATATACGACTGGGACTGGTCATTGGCATTGGTCATTGATTCATCATCAGAATCATCGAAGTCCAGGGTTTGAGGTGGGTCGGGTATTGGAATTCCAGGACCATGGGGTACAGGTCTCATAGCAGAAGGAATGTCAGGGTATACAACAATGTGTTTATTCTTCTTGTTAACTCCTGAAAATAGAAACACAGAAACATGGATATAAAACTTGCATATGAAATAGAAGAAGCATTCAGACAGTGGCAGCTCGTGAGGGAAGGCTGCGGTCTGTAAGATATGAAATAGGTCGATGGAGTCTGTATATTTTCTTTCTTTCTTCATTCATATTGTCCCTTCGGGGACAATATGAATGAAAAAGAAAGAAAATATATAATCATTGTAAATGTAACTTGTATAACAATATGTATGTGTAAATGTATTTTCTATAACAATATGTAAATGTATGATTACCATTATGGTGAATATTATGCTATATATGGTGAATATTACATTATGGTGAATATTATGTCAAGTTTCATACGAGGATTTCAAAATATTAAGAAAAATAAATTTATAAGCCCACCTTGGAGGTTTGTCATGCAGAAATAGCAATCTGTCACGTGATCCTTTCCTTCTCTCCAAATCATGGGAATTCCAAAAGGCAAAGATTTCGCTCTGTCTTTGCTCCATCTTCTCAAATTTTCAATGCACGTCTTGCAGCACATATGAGGGCGAAATTTTTGTCCTAGCCCCTAGCTTAATTCCAAAGTATGCTCTATACATTGTCTTCACAAATTTAGTGATTTGGGACTGGTTATTTGGCATGGTAACCGTCCCACATATGTAGCAGAATCTATTGGGATCATTTTTACACGCTCTATTCATTATGAAATATTTTATCTATATGCCTGAGAAGTAAAAAAAGATATTATACAAGTGAAACAAGTGATGATAGATGTTACTGTTCCAATTCCGCTTTGACAAAATCACGAAAAATTCTATTTTACTTATGAGGCCATAGCCGGATAACCTGAGCTGATTTTGAGAAAAACGGATTGCAGATTCGAAATCAGCAGGAAAAACTCTATAAGAATCACTTACAAAACCCTTGACAGCAAAATTGATGCATACCAGTGCAAGTGACACCGTAAAAATTTAATGTTAAATTAATAGTGATTGTCATGAGTAATTGTTTTCCCATTTTCCAAAATAAAGCCAGTAAAATACATTTTGTAATTCGAATTAGGGAGAAAAATTATATTTATGTTGCTGTTGTATTATTGTTGTTACAGTATTTATTCATTTTTAATAATAATTAGCTTGACAGTTATTTTACTTTGCCAGGTGTATAATGTCGATGTAAAGATATCCTTGAAGGTTGTTTTAAAACTTTACTATGAAGCCCCCGCTCTTTTAACTGTATATAATATTTGAATTCAAACAGGGATTGTAAATTAAACTGTATAGTAACGATAGACTCGGCAGATTTAAACTGTTAATTTAAAAATTAAAGTTTGAATTTTTAAATTATGGGTGCCATTGCTATTTTAATAGTAAAACATTATGGTTTAATAAATTACTTTAACCAGTAGGCCCGTATTTGTAGTAACTGTTAATTCACGAAATTATTACTGTTAAGTTTCACGTTTACGAGCTCGCTGTTATTTTAACAGCAAATGAGAATTCTTAAAACAGCGCCTGTATCTTGATTGACCACGTACAGTAACCTCTGATTTGACAACTCGGTACTTTTTAATTTAAAAAGTACGTTGTAAATTTTCATACCGAAGCTCACTTTTATTTTTTAACGTAAAAAAAAAAAAAAAAAAAATCCTGTATCTTTCGCACGTACAGTAAAAGTGAGTCGAAAATTTAATGCTGTTAATTTAGCGAATGCCTTACAAATTTCCATATTCCAAGTTGACTCGATATGTGATACACTCAAAATAATATTTCTCCGCTAAAATACATATTTGAAAAGCTTACTATAAACTCCAATTAACTCAAATCGTAGGTTAATCCACGTAAAATTCACAACATTTAGCATATATCTTCACTGCTTCGAATTTTACACGAGTATACTTGTATAAGTGTTTTCCATACTCTATTTTCAATCTTTAACGATTAAATATTTAAATATAAAGAATTAAAAATCTGTTAGAAATGATATATTTACAATTGAAAATAATTTGGGGGTGAAAATTTTAACTGCTTACAGCGGCAACATCGAGACTCACGCATCCTGTTTTCTCCAAATCCATCCGCTAATTTATTTCATTTTAAGACATTGATAGATACTATTTTGAAACCTGTCTTCATCGATTTGGGAAGCGAACATTACCCGAAGATGTAAGTCCCCCACGATGAGTTTGTACCCCCTCCCCCCATCGTACCCAAATAACCGTAAATATTTTTCCTTTTATAGCGAATACGTGACTTAAAATACGATAGAATTGTCTCGTTCAAAATTACGGTACAAAGCTGCTAAATCTACAATGCATGTTTTATTGGTAAAGAATTGACGGTTAATGTTTCAACACTATTAGTAAAAATTAATTTTACCGATAGATAAAACAACCGTACTAAATCTGTATATTAATAGGGCCTCTCTTATCTAATAAAACGTTAAATAGTAAAACTACAACGCGATTTTGCACTGTATGAGTAATTTTAAAGTATTTGCGCGGTTATCCGTGACTCACTCAAACGCGAATGGAGTTAATCGTGATATACTAATTGTGACCATTGTGCACTTATTCGTTGATCATGACACTGAGTTAACCGTGATTTGGCTCGCTCCCGCCAGCCCATCACAACGCGCCTCAGTCAACGTTTCTGTCCTTCGTAGAGTGCGCACGCGCGCTCGTGGCTTCGCATATTTTGTTTTTTTCCTCTAGCTAAAGGATATATTATCTCGTTCCAGAGGGAGGGGTTACGATCTCGGGAAACGGATGATCTTCGCGTCTTAAGGTGAGCGCAAACCTACCGGCGGGTGGGTATACCGAGTTAACCATTATGGATCGCCCCCACAATCACGGATAAATGCGTTACGGAGAGGAATGTTAAGTAAACAAAATGTCAGCCGTAAATTTCAATAAAATCTTGAGAAGCAAAACTTTCAGTAAAATAGTGTTAAAAGAGCAAGTTTTTAATGTAAATATCGTTTTATTAAAGGGGAAATGAAAATAAAAGAATTTTTTGTTGTTCCTCTGCTGTTTTGGGCGAATGCGTTCATATTGATGCGTGCAACTGGTATATATAGGAATGTTTGAACCAGTTTATCTTTGACTACTCACTGTCTTTCCTCGGATATATATATATATATATATATAGATATATAATAATATATATATATATGAATAAAACCACGAAGGAAAGGAAACACAGTGGTGCTCAAGCGCTTTCGTCTAATTACATCCTCAGGAACACTGAAGTAAATGAGAGTTCAAGACTATACATATATAGGTTACAAAAAAAAAAAATATATATATATATATACACAATAAATATAGAAATAAAAATTGTGGGAGGAGCATACAAATTTGTAAGGAAAACTACCCATTTTAGCACTTTGCCAGAATTCAACACAAGATCAAATGGATTGTTTACAACCAATTTTATAGATAATGCTTGAATGATATATATAGGTCACAAAAAATAAATAAATGAAAATAAATTGAAAAATAAGAATTGTAAGAGGAGCATACATATTTATAAGGGAAAATTACCAAAGTTTTAGCACTCTGCCCTTCCTGTCTAAATCCGTTCTGAACGAATTCAAAACAACGGGATCGAGTTGAAAAAGACCTTTGCTCATGTTAAAGTTATTTGTAAGTTGGATAATAGCAGACTCAAGAATATTTCAATTAATGTTGCTAGAATGAAACAACTGAAGCATTATTCCAATCAATACAATGGGATAACTCTGACAAATGGACAAAAAGGGCACTGGACGACTGTCCCGTTCTAACGGAATATTGATGCTGTTTTACACGCGTGTGCAAATCCTTTCCCGTCTGACCAATGTAAAAGGAATCACATTGTTTACAACCAATTTTATAGATAATGCCTGAATTATTGGTAGGGCTATTTTTTACTATGATATTTTCTACAATATTGTTATATGAAAATACTACATTAATATCCAAAAGTTTAAGTACATTAGCAATGCCTAAAAAGCCCGGGCAAAATGGAAGTACTAAAATATTCTTTGACAAAGTGCGAGTGTTATTATTCACACGATAGAAGGTTCGTTTTGCCTTGTTAAGACAAGATTCCATAAACGCAGGTGGGTAGCACAGATCACTTCCAATACCGTTGATTTTTTCCAATTCGGCATCGATGTCTTCCGGACTGGCGATCCTAAGAACGCGGAGAAACATTGAAGAAAATATGGCCTTCTTAATGGGAGTGTCATGTCCAGCGTAAAAGTGTACGTAGGACAAATTGTTGTTTTTTTTCCGATAGATACTAAACTTAAAACCTGGGCTTTCCCTATGTACACGCGCATCCAAAAACGGGATTGAGTTGTCTTGTTCCACTTCTAAAGTAAACTTAATGGAGGAGACTTGATCATTTAACTGAAGGAGGAAGTCATCCAGATCACGATTCATGAGCCAGATACACAAAATATCGTCGACGTACCGCAACCATGGGATGCCAATCCCCAGGATGTAAGTAATTTCGAAAAACTCCATATAAATATTGGAGGAGGGGCGACAAAGGGTTGCCTATGGCCATCCCAAAAACCTGTTGATAATACTCGCTATTGAAAGTGAATTTACAACCTTTGATGCAAAGCTTAATAAGTTCCAAAACGATGTGTGCAGGTAGTGGCAGGTCGTACTTATGTAATTGCAGTGTTGGGCACTAAAGCGTTAATCCGATAAATAATTAATTAACGAAGTTAACTTTTTTTAACGGAATTAACGGAAGTTAATTTCCATTTATCGTTATCGGACCAGTTAACTTCCGATAACTCGATATTTAGTATGTTAAAATCCGTTAACACGTTAACTGCGAGGAGTCATTCACGGAAGATCACCGCTCCGCGAATGAATTCAAACCGCCATAACTTCAGTCTGCTTCCAGATCTCGCAAGGGGAGGTTGGGGAGGCCCAAGAGGTCAAGACTGGCAGTTGGGCCTAACTTTGAGAAGTTGGTCTTTCTGAAGAGCAACCAGCACATTGTGTCATAGTCTTTAATAAATGTGCCTAAAATTTAATTTTACCTTTCAGTTCCCGCCATAGTAAATTAAAATTTAGTTAATGGTTAGTGGTTACAAGGGTTTCAAAACATGTAATCAGTACATTTTTTATTAAAAATAAAAAAAAAGTTATTAAGCAAAAAAGTTGCAAAACTTGATAAAAATAGTTAAATACCTATTTATTGTTGGATTTTGCATAAATAAACATTTTCTATGGGTTTTAAAGCTTTTTTCCTTGATTTTTTTAAATGTTAGTAAAGAAATAGTTATCGTTAACGGATTATCGTTAACTTCCGTTAACTTTGTAGTAAAATTATCGGATTATCGTTACCGAAGTTAACTTTTTGGTTAACGGTGCCCCACTGTGTAATTGTCGGGAGAGAAAGTCAAGCATATCGTCAATCGGCACTTTTGTAAACAATGAACAAACGTCAAAACTGATCAATCTATCGTTGGTTTCAGTGCGTACATTATTCAATTTTTCAGTAAGATCCATGGAATTTTTTACATGTGAATTAGAGATAGTTCCGAGAATGGGGGACAAGACTTTGACAAGCCATTTGGAGAGTTTATAGGTAATAGAGCCCACCGAGCTAATAATAGGGCGCATAGGGTTGCTAGGTTTGTGGGTTTCAATAAGACCGTAAAGGTAGGGAAGGGAAGAGAAGGTGAAGTAGACATGAAAAGCGGAATTCAGTCCTTATGATCTTTGAGAATGTGTTTCAAGCCACTATTGAATAATTTGATGGTCATCCTGCGGGTTCTTCCTAAGTTTTCTGTATGTGGCGGGGTCCTGGAGCAGCTCGTTCATCTTTCTAATGTAGTCCACTTTGTCCATAATAACTATGGTGTTAGCCTTGTCTGCTTTAGTAATATGGAGCTCACCATCTTTTTTTAATTGAGAGAGGCTATTGCGAAAACGTTTAGGAAAGTTATCTTCGTAAGTACTATTCGCAGCACTATAGACAAGGCCTTTAACTATGTTAACCAAAGACTGAGGAAGATTACACTGTTTTTCAAAACAAGCAAGACTATAACAGATTTGTAAAGCAGGTTTTTTAACAATAAAAAAGGATATACCAAATCCAAGGGCACTTTTTGCATCGTCACTAATGTTTTTCGAAGAAAGGGTCAAAACACATTTTGAGCTTGCTTTTTTACTCCACTGACTATTTCGAATGAGACTTTTAATTTTGCGATCCAAAATGTTACGAAGTGAAGAAGTTCTCCGACGCAACTCGTTGTAAATTTCATCAAACAAAGGTTGGATCCACGGTTGGGGAATAACGGTCACAAAATTACGTTTGGCAATGCGTAAATTTTTGAAGGCGGACCACTCATTTTGTCTGGTGACTTCAATATGTTTCTTTAAAAATAATCTGCTGAAGTTGTTGAACCGGATGGTCGTCAATTTGTCTGAGGCGAATCGGAAGGAGGGACTTGGGAAGGACCTGCTCCTCTAGACAATTAGTAAGAAACTTTCGTCGGATACGAATTGCATGCCCCTTCATTAATGTAGAAGAAAACACGGACACAAACGGAGACAAGAGAGGGAACAGCAAGCCGAAGGAACGCGTGGTGTTCATTATATGAAAATTATTTCACGAAAGTAACACGTGAAAATTATTTATGATGAATAAAACCACGAAGGAAAGGAAACACAGAGTGGTGCTCGAGCGCTTTCGTCTAATGACATCCTCAGGAACACTGGAGGTTGGCATCCCATCGTTGCGGTACGTCGACGATATTTTGTGTATCTGGCTCATGAATCGTGACCTGGATGACTTCCTCCTTCAGTTAAATGATCAAGTCCCCTCCATTAAGTTTACTTTAGAAGTGGAACAAGACAACTCAATCCCGTTTTTGGATGTGTGTGTACATAGGGAAAGCCCAGGTTTTAAGTTTAGTATCTATCGGAAAAAAAAAAACAATTTGTCCTACGTACACTTTTACGCTGGACGTGACACTCCCATTAAGAAGGCCATATTTTCTTCAATGTTTCTCCGCGTTCTTAGGATCGCCAGTCCGGAATACATCGATGCTGAATTGGAAAAAATCAACAATATTGGAAGTGATCTGTGCTACCCACCTGCGTTTATGGAATCTTGTCTTAACAAGGCAAAACGAACCTTCTATCGTGTGAATAATAATAACACGCACTTTGTCAAAGAATATTTTAGTACTTCCATTTTGCCCGGGCTTTTTAGGCATTGCTAAATTCAATGTTCCCTCTAAGGTGTGCGCGTGGGCGCGCGCACACGCGTTGTGAAACCCGCGCACACAGCAAAATAAAATGCGCACAGGCTCAAGCGTATCATGAGTCATGACAGTAAATGAAGTAATTTCAAAAATTTCAGTTTAATGAATTCTATCAAGAACAAATTGAGAAACCGCTTGAAAGAAAATCATTTGGACATGCTCATGCGAATTAAAAGTTACCTGAATGATGACGGATGTATTAATCTTCATAGAGTTTTTTGGAATGGGCAAATGCTAAAGATCGTAGGGAGAAATCATAATCATACTTAAATGAAAGGCACTTTCATTTAATGTTATTTTGATTATAGGGTGATCCAGAGAAATGGGACCCAAAAGAAACCCCTGTAACTCTTAAAGTATAAGTCCTTTTATAAAATCATACGCATCATTCGAAAGAGGATAGTTACAAGTTTGTACAGGATTGTATAGGTTTTGACAATACAAGACAAGATAAGATACAAAACAAAATAAAAGCATGGCAGTTTTGCTTCAAACGTTTCCAGGCGAGTTAATCTCAAGATTTGGAGACGTTGAATGGCCTGCAAGGTCTCCGGACTTTTCTCCCTTCGATTATTATCTCTGGGGATATTTAAAGAGTAGGGTCTACAGAAATAACCCAACGACCTTGCAAGAATTGAAGGCCGCCATCACAAATGAGATACAGGCCGTACCACCGCACACTCTTGCAAAAGTGATGCAGAACTTACAAGCGAGAACACTGGAATGCTTGGCAACTAATGGAGCACATTTGAAAGGAGTCATTTTAAAAAATAAATATTTCGTAATAAACTTGTAACTCTACTCTTTCGAATGATATATATTTTTTATGAAAGGAATTAAATATTAAGAATATTTGGCTTTTTTTTATGGGTCCCATTTATCTGGATCACCCTTTATTTTATTTTATTGAATTTTATTATTTTTTATTTTACTTCTCTTTTGTGAATGGATAAAATCATGTATTAATCTTGTTAGTCTACTTTAAATTGCTAAATGCTAAAAATTGTTTTGAGAAATAATAACTAAAATAGTCATTTTCAATGTTATTTTTTTTTTATTTCTTTATTTTGTTGAATTTTATTTTACTATTTTTTATTTTATTCATATTTTTAGAATGGATAAAATGTTTTCTTTTTTAAGAATATATAATATTGCAAACAGTTTTTTAATATCCATTTAATAGCACCGTAATGATCAAGCTATCACCTTACGGAAAAAATATTTATTAAGTATTTAATATTTATATATATTTAATTTTGAAGATAATAGCGCTCAGAGAAGTTTGCACAATTTTTCACCATGAATCTAAATGTCTGCACAGCGAAAACTTCTTGCGCACACGGACTAAAAAGAATTAAGGGAACATTGTTGCTAATGTACTTAAACTTTTGGATATTATGTAATATTTTCATATAACAATACTGCAAAAAATATCATAGTAAAAAATAGCCCTACCAATAATTCAGGCATTATCTATAAAATTGGTTGTAAACAATGTGATTCCTTTTACATTGGTCAGACGGGAAAGGATTTGCACACGCGTGTAAAACAGCACCAATATTCCGTTAGAACGGGACAGTCGTCCAGTGCCCTTTTTGTTCATTTGTCAAAGTTATCCCATTGTATTGATTGGAATAATGCTTCAGTTTTGTTTCACTCTCGCAACATTGTTAATAGAAATATTCTTGAGTCTGCCATTATCCAACTTACAAATAACTTTAACATGCGCAAAGGTCTTTTTCAACTCGATCCCGTTGTTTTGAATTCGTTCAGAACGGATTTAGATAAGAAGGGCAGAGTGCTAAAACGTTGGTAATTTTCCCTTATAAATTTGTATGCTCCTCTTACAATTTTTATTTTTCAATTTATTTTATTTTATTTTTTTTTGTGACCTATATATCATTCAGGCATTATCTATAAAATTGGTTGTAAACAATCCATTTGATCTTGTGTTGAATTCAGGCAAAGTGCTAAAATTGGTAGTTTTCCTTACAAATTTGTATGCTCCTCCCACAATTTTTATTTCTATATATATATATTTTTTTTTGCAACCTATATATAGTCTTGAACTCTTTATTTAATTCAGTGTTCCTGAGGATGTCATTAGACGAAAGCGCTTGAGCACCACTCTGTGTATCCTTTCCTTCGTGGTTTTATTCATCATAAATATTTTTCACGTGTTACTTTTGTGAAATAATTTTCATTATATATATATATATATATATATATATATATATATATAATATAATATATATATATATATATATATATATATATATATAGTACCGTGCAAAAGTATGAGACCACTGTCAACCTGATAACTATTAGATAATCTGTCGTATGAAAATTGGTTCTGATACTAAAATACACATTAACTAGAACCTCTGGTTCATATTAACGTATAACTAAGTTATTACTTAAGTGTATAAAGTTGTATTAGCTGGATGACCCTCTAGTCTGCTTAAATTGGACTCGAGGGTTGATTTATTATATTACTTATAATACGTGTTTAAAAATCTAGCGAACTATTGATGATGGATCTGCAGTAAATGCTCCTAAGCTATTGTTATATCAGTATTTACGATTAAAAGTATTGACGTATTCACTTAAATTCTGAAAAACAAATTTATCCGAAACGTTTCTCATTATAATCCTAATTCATGCTGTTTTTTTCTTTCACAGGCTTAAGAAATGACGAAAAGTACAATTTTTGATGAGATTAGATATAATATAATACATTTGCATGGTGAGGGACTAAGTAAAAAAAAAAAATAAGTGAATCTACAGGTGTTTCCAAAACTGGTGTAAAAACAATCTTGGCTCGTCAGAGATCAAATGGGACCCCTAGTTGGTCGTCCTAGATTAGAGAGACCTTCTAAGCTTTCTTCATCCGATCTACAATATCTAAAGATTACTTCCCTTCGAGACAGACGCAAATCCAGCTCTTCACTTGCAGCAGATCTCGAGAAAACAACAGGTGTCTCAATTGATCCCTCTACTGTACGAAGGAAGCTTAACTCAGTAGATCTCAGATGTCCAATACTTGTGTTCCAAGAAATATTTTCTTCTTTTCTCTTTATTTCCATTCCTTAAAAGTGGTTTTTTTGCTGCAACACATCTTTTAAGACCTACTGAGTTAAGCTTCCTTCGTACAGTAGAGGGATCAACTGAGACACCTGTTGTTTTCTCGAGATCTGCTGCAAGTGAAGTGCTGGATTTGCGTCTGTCTCGAAGGGAAGTAATCTTTAGATATTGTAGATCGGATGAAGAAAGCTTAGAAGGTCTCTCTAATCTAGGACGACCAACTGGGGGTCCCATTTGATCTCTGACGAGCCAAGATTGTTTTTACACCAGTTTTGGAAACACATGTAGATTCACTCATTTTTTTTTTTACTTAGTCCCTCACCATGCAAATGTATTATTTTATATCTAATCTCATCAGAAATTGTACTTTTCGTCATTTCGTAAGCGTGTGAAAGAAAAAAAACAGCATGAATTATAATTATAATGAGAAACATTTTGGATAAATTTGTTTTTCAGAATTTAAGTGAATATGTCAATACTTTTAAGAGTAAATACTGATATAACAATAGCTTAGGAGCATTTACTGCAGATCCATCATCGATAGTTCGCTAGATCTTTAAACACACGTGTTATAAGTCATACAATAAATCAACCCTCGAGTCCAATTTATGCAGACTAGAGGGTCATCCAGCTAATACAACTTTATACACTTAAGTAATAACTTAGTTATACGTTAATATGAACCAGAGGTTCTAGTTAATGTGTATTTTAGTATCAAAACCAATTTTCATACGACAGATTATCTAATAGTTATCAGATTGACAGTAGTCTCATACTTTTGCACGGTACTACACACACACACACACACACACAACACACACACACATATATATATATATATATATATATATATATATATATATATATTATATATTATATATATATATATTATATGTATGCAGTCTTCGCTTATCGCAAGGGTTGCGTTGCTAAAAACGTCTGCGATAAGCGAAATTGCGATATTCGTAACATTTTTCCATGTATTAAGGGGGGGATGCGTTCTAGGGAAGGAAATTTTTGGTTACCTGGGGTGATTTTTCGGACATAATAAACACACAAAATATAAAAGAATACTACAGATAGATACCAAACATTAGGACATTAGGAAATACACGCATAAATAATAAATAAATGCATATAAAACATTAAAAAATAAGCATACAATAATAAATATACATAATTGGGTGCAAAACATTAGAACATTAATTAGGTCACGCGCCAATCTTGAATTTTGCTTGCGTTCACTCGCAATAATGCAAAATATGTTGGGATATTCAAATTTTTGGTCATAAAAATTGATTTGCATCAGATCGAAATTGCGATAAGCGAACTTGCGATGAACGAGGACTGACTATGTATATATATATAGTGCTTGTCAGGTCGTTGAGTCGTATTTGTGTTCAGTCCTTTAGTTTAACAATGGGTCCAGATACGTACATGGTTTTTGTTCTTCCCACTTTTGAAATACATTGCCCCTTTACTGATGTCGTATAGTTGTTCTGTACCCTTCGCTTTTGTATTTTTATCCCTTTCTAACTTTACTATTTTCTCTCTCTATCATCTTTAGAGAGATTCACTGGGGTTCATTCTTTTACGCTGACTCAGTCGCATACTTTATTTTATATATTCATGGATTTTTTTTTTTTTTTTTTAAACTATTTAATACTCGTCGTTACTTCAGTTTTAGCTATCTGTCTGTCTGTAACAGTTTTTCAGTTTTTGCTTGAATGAGATTTTGACCGCGATTTGTTCTCTCGTTTTTATTTATCTCCTGCCGGTGGTAACTCACTCTCGCCCTCGAAGTTATTTTCATTGTTCGCCGCCGTTCGAAGGTCCTCGGAAGAAGATTCAGATCATATCGCGCGGCGACGTTCCGCTCCAAAGAGAAACGCAAAGAATGATGCACGAATCTATATCCTTGACTTATAATACAATTTTTAAGGGAGTTCTTCAAGGAGGTTTCTTCCACCTTTATTTATTTATTATACTTTAAAATATGGTAAAATATGCAGTTTATTATCGCTGTTGTAAATATGTATATTGTTGTATTTATGTGGAGAGAGTATGTTAGTGTTGTTTGTACATTGCGTGTTTAATATTAACAAACTTGTATATTGTATTTAAATGTACATTCGTAGTTATACGATGAAAATGGGGATGCCCTTGTCAAACATACGAAAAATATGATTATTCTAAATCAATTTAGATACGGTTAACAATTGTAAAATCAGCTCTTATATGTTAGAAACTTAATAAACGCAGAATGTAATATGGATTCCAATGGCTGGATCTTTTTTTAGTAGAATGGTAATCGTTTCATCTTTGATTTCATTCCGTGAAAATCTGAAGTTTTACTGAAGGGAAAAAGTGAAAATCGTAGTTTTTTTTTAATTTTATTTTTTGTTAAATTTTTTTGCCGAAAGTGATTGATTTCACGAGGAAATAAAACTTACTTACTTTTTTGCGTGTGTATATAAAATAAAATTATGCGTATTCTTATTCATTTTTAAATATCCTTGTATATATATATATATATATATATTATATATATATATATTATATATATATATATATATATATATATATATATATACGTATGTACAGCTGTGGAAAATGTTTTTTGAAAAAGTAAATAAAACGAAATATTGAAAAATTTTGGAAATTACTAGTTACTCCTTTTTCTTCTGATTCTCTCACTCCCCCTCACACAAAAAGAATTTAAAGCCAAACCAAATGTTACTCATTAATAATTTAAAAAAATAAATGGCGGCGGAAGCGAAAATCTTTTTGAAATTGTACATACAGGGTGGGAGGAAAGTTTTTAAGGATTTTATACATGCAACTATTTAGTTAGCAATATTATACAGATAAGTGTTCAAATGATGAAACAAAATGTCTATAAGAATTTTATTCATACAAATATTTTGTTAAATTGTAACTTAATCTTCAAAGAGTTCACCATCCGCTATGATACATTTGTAGATTCTCTCTGAACTCTGAAACTCTTCATTATTCCTCTGAACATATCGAGCGGGATCCTTTTCAGTTCTTCATCTAATCTGCGGCAAAGGGCATTCACATTTGGATAGATGAAACCAGGAATGTAGAGTTTGTCACGCAAATAAGCCCAAAGCCAGAAATCACACGGGGTTAAATCAGGTGATCTGGCTGGGCATTCGATGGGACCTCGCCGCCCAAGCCATCTTCCTTCAAGGTTCGTATCCAGAATCTCGCGTGCAGCTGCAGAGTAATGTGGCGGCGCTCCATCATGTTGATAAAGCCAATTCCTGCCAACGCCATTAGTAAACTGCGTAAAAACTTTGGTATCTCAATACTTGGCAATAGCGTTTTCCATCCATCGTATCTCACGATATGTCAAAGGAAACGAGTCCTGAATAACCAATGCACGCCCAAACTGTTAGTGTAGCAGGTTTAACGAGTTCACCCAATCGTATTTTTGAATTTTTTTTCGCCCAGTGGTGAAGGTTGTTTTTGTTTTCTTTACTCGTTAAACCAAGGACACATTCATCTGAAAATTTGATTTTTCGAAGGAAATCTTGATCACTGTTGAACTTTTGTCCCATCGTTTCAGCAATTATCGTCGTATATGAGCTGAGAGTAAATTGGTTTGTAATCGTGGTACCCCTGTGATTTCAATATTTTTTCAACTGAAAATTTGGAAATACCCAATTTCTGCGCTACTTTTCTCGTTGAAGTTGTTGGATCGATTTGAAAACTGGCGAGGACATTTTCTTCGTTGTCGTCTCCTGTCGCCATTACTGGCCTTCCGCTTCTTGGACGATCTTTTACCAGACTCCTTGTTTCCAAAAGTTTGAGCTTCCAGTATCTAAGAGTGGTTGCATTAGGCGGTGGTTTATTATATTTTTCTTGAAATAAACACAAACTTTCTTCACAATTATTATAAAAAAAAGCCTTATGATACAAGATACATTTTCTTCATTGCTATATTCTGTCCTTACCGACATGGTGCTGACTCGGGCTAGGGCCTAGGGCCTTGCTCTTCTAGCCTAGGGTTTCGAGCCTTGTATAGTTGCTTTGAAAAGTATTGCATACGCTACAATGATATCACTGGAATTTCTTTATTATTAACAAATTATTTGTATGTATAAAATCCTTAATGACGTTTCTCCAACCCTGTAGTTTCGAAAAAGCGCTCGCCAAGAATTATTTTTTGTTAAAAATTATTAATTAAATTATTAATATTTTGTTTTTGCTTCTATATTTTATTATTTTCGGTGACCAATAAAAGTTTAACAACAAAACCAAGTCATTATAGATTCGTAAATTTTTAATTTTTTTTAGAAATTTCTCTTATTTAGTAAATAAATTGAATCCCATTAATTTTGCCTAAAAAAGCTTCCATGCTTTCAACGGCCTTATTCAGATTAGAATACTTTAAATATAATAATATCATATTTAAAGTGTACAGAAAAATATTGAAAAATATTGTAAACTTTTTACGCAAAAGTTGTATTCTTTTTCTGAATAAAAGCGTTTTTGTGTATGTGCACGTACGAATCTTGTCCCCAAACTGTACATATATAAAGACGATTTAACAATCATGTACGGGCGAAGACGTAGTTTTTTTAATATAGTTTTTATTATTACTATTTGTAATGTGTGCCAATAAAGTTTTTGGGTTTCATATACAAGGTGTCCCATAAGTCGTCCGGTCTCGTTGGAAAATTTATTTTAAATTACATTAACGAAAGTAATATATTGGAGCTAAAACGAAAGTTCAAATTGATGTCTTGTTTTAGGATTTTTTTTTTTTTTTTTTTTTTTTGCGGGTAGATTAACACTTAATGGCTAATATGAAAGCGAGTTACACTTCTGAGAAGGCGGTCTTCTTTTCCTCAAGAGTGTAACTTTAAAATAAATTTTCCTATGAGACCGGACTGATGCGATACCATATATATATATATATATATATATATAATATATATATATATAATTATATTATATATTATATATATTATATATTATATTATATTATAATATTACTTTTAGGCGCAAAAACAAATGCTTCTAACTGGGGTTTTAAGGCGAGATAAGCATGTAGTCTGAAGCAATCCATTCTACAAAATAACTCTATGATTAAAGAAAAAATGCTTAGCTTCGTTAGAATTAAACTTTTTATCCACTAATTTGAGACGATTTACTGCGAGTTCTATCTGTATTTCTGAAAGCGAAATATTTTTCGGCGTCGACGTCGTCAAAACCTTTAAAATCATTTTAATCGCTCGGATTAAATCGACTCGAATCCCCATTTTTTTACGAGTGAGAATAAATTTAATGTTTATAAATGGCCAGTATAGGATTTGTTTATAAACCTGGGAATTATCTTAGTCTATGTCTTGTCGCGGATATGGGGACGAGAAATGAACGCGGTAGTCCAGATAGGGACGGTAAGGGACGTACTACGGAATTTTATATATTAACAACATTTTTTTTAGACTCAAATTTAAATGATCTACCAAAATAAATTGTAAAATTCTATTTGCTTTTCTAACCGCTTTGATACATTGCTCACTACGTTTAGGAGTGTTGGCAGCAATAATACCTAAATATTTCCCTTCCGTAACACTCGTTTAACGCAGAATACTTAACTTTAACATTGTTTCTACCGATATACAGGGTGGCCCATAAGTCCCAATCGGTTATAATTAAAGCGAAAATCCATCTAGCGGATTTTTTTTAAAAAATTAAATTTTTTTAAATCATCAAATATTTTGAAACATTATAAACTTTTTACTTTGATTTTTTGTATTTTCGCTTTAATTATAACCGATTGGGACTTATGCGCCACCCTGTAGAACGTTTCATATTTATCTATATTAAAGTTCATTTGCTAAATTTTTGCCTACTCGAATAACTTATATCTTTTTTAATCTGGAAACGTTTCACCGTATATATATATATATATATATATATATATATATATATATATATATATATATATATGTTTCAGACCAACAAAGACCCTAGGATCCACTCATGGCTGGTCTACCTAACTGCGTTCGTAATTGTGTATTGCGCATGTCCTCCGTGGTGGCGGATGGGACCTACAATTTTACGTGGGTTCCGAACCACAAGAACATGAGAAATTTTTATAGTCGTCACACTAGGGGCCACTTCGGCCCATCGAGGTTGCTCCACTATGTAAAAACTGCCTGTACATTGGCAACAACCAATTTTTACAAAACTAAATAATTATCAATTTAAAACTAATTAATTCTCAATTAAAAACTAAAGATAGAATCTCTCGATCCAGGGGATCAAGTCATAAGAGACTACTATCCACAAATATGTTACACACTATATTTATTTATAACCGACATATATATATATATATATATATATATATATATATATAATATTTGCGATTGTTTTTCTTGCCGGAGACCTGGAAGCCCAAATTCCATATGAAAAAAATAGGGGGTTAGGGAGGGACTTTATTGTGTACACGAATAACGCCCTACTTTTAACCATTTTGAATCGTTGCAGGTTTGTTCATATTTAATATTGTTTTCTCGTGATACATTCCACAAATACTTTTGTTGGTCATTTATTATTATTATAATTATCATCAATTTATGGAAAGGAATTGAGATATGAAATTTTGAAAAATTATTATTATTTTCTTAATTGTAACATTTGGGCGAATTCCCACGGTTGAATTGCATTCGAAATGCATCGGTAATAGGCAGACGTCTCTTCCTTTAAGCTTCGTTTCTTTTTACGGGTTTCCTCTCTCTTTTTTTATTTTTTGCTCCCTTCAACTGGCACTGTGCCTTCTCTGTAAGTGCTAATATATTATATATATATAATATATATATGCAAAATGTGGGAGAATTTCGGTTTGTGATTGAGTGAGGTCCGTAGCATAATGGTAGAGCATCCAACCGGCAATTGGAAGGCCCTGGGTTCGATTCCCGGGCGGTTCGCCTCATTTTTCATTATTCGTTATCTCTCCTCCTCGTGTGCAGAAACGTTCCTTAACACTTATGTCGTTTCTATTCATTTATATACTGCGCGGTCATTGCAGTTTATGCGCATATTCACGATTTGCGAGGGTGCCCTCTCAGGGCATTGGTTTCTGCCCTATGTGGGAGAATTTCGGTTTGTGATTGAGTGAGGTCCGTAGCATAATGGTAGAGCATCCAACCGGCAATTGGAAGGCCCTGGGTTCGATTCCCGGGCGGTTCGCCTCATTTTTCATTATTCGTTATCTCTCCTCCTCGTGTGCAGAAACGTTCCTTAACACTTATGTCGTTTCTATTCATTTATATACTGCGCGGTCATTGCAGTTATATGCGCATATTCACGATTTGCGAGGGTGCCCTCTCAGGGCATTGGTTTCTGCCCTATGTGGGAGAATTTCGGTTTGTGATTGAGTGAGGTCCGTAGCATAATGGTAGAGCATCCAACCGGCAATTGGAAGGCCCTGGGTTCGATTCCCGGGCGGTTCGCCTCATTTTTCATTATTCGTTATCTCTCCTCCTCGTGTGCAGAAACGTTCCTTAACACTTATGTCGTTTCTATTCATATATATTATATATATATATATATATACACACATTATAACTGCAAACACGCAGTATAATTAACGTAAAGAACGACGCTTTGTATAGGAGAATATTCCGCGCAAGATGAGAGCGAAAGAACGAAACAAATGAAAAAATGAGGTAACCACCCGGGAATCGAACCCGAGATCTTCCGATTGCCGGTCAGATATGATAACCATTACACCACGGGCCTCATATATATATATATATAAGCAAACAACCACAAGGAAAAGGAAACACAAAGTGAATATATCACGAAAGCGCTCGGACTTTGTGTTTCCTTTTCCTTGTGGTTGTTTGCTTATTAATAAGGTCACGTGTTATTTTGTGATTCTAGTGCATATATATATATATATAAAAATAAATTATTAGAACCTGCTTAAAGTGACCACTATCGAGCCCAAACAAAAGTAGTCAATTTAGGAAAAATTGTTATTTCTCTGACGAAAGGTAATATTAAAAAGTGACCCGTTTTTTTTTTGTCACGTGCTTCAGCTCTAGAAAAGGATTATTCTACAAATTTTCAAAAAATCGATACGTTTTCACTGGTTTTAACTTTCTATTTATTTAACTGCGGAAACTATTCCAGAAATTATAGATATGAAATCATTACAGGATTGACTCGCGAAACCTTCGTATTTTATTGATATCGTAATGGTCACTTCAGCGCATTCAATCGTAATGGTCACTTCAGCGCATTCAATTCTGGACAAAAATTAATTTTAGCCCGGTAAAGTTAGTCAGTTTTGGAAATATTAGGCTGGTCACTATATTGAGAAAATTTTGTATTGTACATACAGTATATATGATTTCTATCGTGACCACGTAAAAGTGGTCATTTTTGTTGGGTGGTCACTACGCAAAGATGGTCACATAAGCGGCGTTTTTTTTTAATTATTTTTGTTTTTAACGAGTCTTTCGTTTCTGTGGCCTATCAGCAATCGGTGCTTCTCAGGAAAACCCTTATTTTTAAGCACAAATGTGGAACACGGAAGGAGCCCTTTGATAATAGTGTCGGACACTTCGATTCGACCATGACAGGTCGTTAGAGACCGTTTCGTTTAGAAATTCACGCTGCCCCATGCCCTCGTCCTCGTCCCTCGAGGAACCGAACCCTTGACCCTCGCAAGAGGTCGATCTCTTTGACTTAAGGATGCTGAATCAGTTGTCTTTTTTAAATAATAACGTAAATTATTATTATTATTGAAAAGATTCTTAGATTGGAGTTATTGTGTATTGTAAACTTCTGTCTGATTTTATATATATATATATATCCTTCCTTGTGGTCTACCAACG
The DNA here is from genome assembly GCA_023014485.1 of Bathynomus jamesi. Classification (NCBI taxonomy): domain Eukaryota; kingdom Metazoa; phylum Arthropoda; class Malacostraca; order Isopoda; family Cirolanidae; genus Bathynomus; species Bathynomus jamesi. The sequence continues at coordinate 70,733 of JAJOZX010012786.1, read as the reverse complement.
TGAAGTATTTTATATTGTTTATAAAGAACAGAATTTCGTAATTTTACTATTTTCTTTATTCGCATTTCATATAATAAATTTCCATTTGAGACAATCAGAAAGGTCTTGAATTTTTGTTTTTGAGACAATTGGCGCATCTTTTTATATTTTCACTTAGTTTCGCTGTCATGCGATTTTTTCATTTTTTTTGTATGCAGTAACTGCACAATAATAGGGTATAAATTTTCATCTGTTTAATATATATACACTCGTGTGTGTATATATGGACTGTGACCCGTAACTGTGGAGTTACATTATTTTCCCTATATGTATACCCATATACTCGGCTGCATTATGTAAAAACTTTATTCGTTGTACCCTACACCCAACCGCATCATATCAGAACTAAATTCGTTTTACCCTACACCAAATTGTCCGCAAAATTTACTTTCGTGCCCAGACACTGATGCCCAAAATATGAATGGTCTCGCGTATAGTTACGCTTTACTACCCAAGAAATATAATTCTTAATCCCTTTCCATCTCGGAACCTCGCATAGGCGGTTCTGGATTGGATATATATATATATATATATATACGGGTAGCGGGCGGGCCTGCCTCTAGGTGTCTAATATGGATATTTAAATTAACCGATCTCTTCCCACTCATTGTCATTCCCATTTCAGTCTTTGTCCAGCAATTAGAAATCGAAAATTGGAAATCTAAAAAGAGGAAGTTCTCAAATCAGTCTATCACCATTTCCATTTTTAATTTAGATTTCTCGGAGAAAATCTCCCTCGGACTCGCAGTTGCATCACGTTCTCCTTACCCTTTGCCAAATCTGGAATTCCCACTCGAAGCATTCCCACTTCTGGACCCCTAATGAGAATAGAAATAAGGTGGGGGGGAGCCAAGTGTTTGGAAGTAAATTATATAGAGTGGTAATATACATAATTTTTCGAGTTTGAACATCTGTTTCTGCATCGAATTTTTATGAGTAATACTTTTATCCTCTGAATTACGGTTATTGAATTCATTTTGGAAATAATTTTGAATATTTTAACTTTTAAGTGTTTCGCAATAATCCAAGTAAAAATCGAGAGTTCTTAATTAACTAATTTCACCCTTTAATACATCGCTATACCGTATATTAGTGCCACGAGCTGTTATTATTTCATTTCCATTTGTTATGGATGCAATAGGTCCAGGTCTACGGGTCATACGAGGGTTATTCAGGCATGCAGTTTCACATACATATGCGTGTGTATATGGGGGGGGAGAGAGAGAGAGGTCGCCCGTCTACTGTATATAATAGATGCAGATTCCTCCCTGATTAAAATGAACATCCTTGTAACAGATTGTTATGCACTTAGTGCCTATAAATGCGCTTACAATGTAAATTTTTTATCGACTTTGAATTCAAGTTTTGTTTAAAAGTGTCACACACGTGGGAGGAGATGTTCATTTCCGCGGTTTATTATCAAGGTGCGCCTCAAAAATGTTCACTAGGGTTTACTCCAGCGCTTCTGGGTGTTCACGGAAGAATTTTCAATCTCTTTTGTCACTCGTCGAATCGTCATTTTGGGAGTGGAATATTTGACATAATCCTCTCGCGGGTTGAGTATGTTAAACTATGGAACACCCTATTTGAGCAGATGATGATGATGATCGGCCTCTAAAAGGGGATAGTGTACGTATTTAGAAGGATTAGTGACGCAATTTCAGGTCAATCTTTCGAGGAGTATGCCAGATTGTATATCAACAGAACGTACCAATTTGAAGTATGGACTTCAAACAAAATTCCTGGAACTTCTCAACGGCGAGGTCACTCATGCCAAATATATTAAAGTATAATTAAGATTAAAATTTAAATAAAATAAATTTATGACGCGGAAAAGTCAAATGAAACGAGGAAGAAATGTATTGAAGGAAACGAGAATTAAGAAATTTCAAAAGAGAGAGAAAAAATGAAAATAACATATATTTGAAGGAGAGGGAAGAGGTCAACCTCTTGAACAAACTTGAAACCCACTTCCAGGGTAGCGAGCGTCTACCTACAGTGCCGAGAGAAGTACCGAGAAGCGATGCCGTTGGAGGTTCCCAAGAATGGAATACTCGACCAGGAAGTGAAGCAGTCAAGGAAAGAGCTCGTGTCTCGACAGTAAGGTTAAGGGGCCCACTCCATCAGAAGCCCGTGTAGGTATGCCCCGTACCAACGCGGACGAAGGCAGTCTTTCACCACCTGGCTGGACATTGCCGGGCATTTCCAGGGAGAGACTGCAACTGACCTACCCGCATTTTGTTGGGTCCCGTAATGATTTCCCAACGTGGCTGCTAAATGATACAGTCGAGCATAAATCTCCGGACTGAAGTCTGGTAGTGGACTCTCCATTTCGGCAGTCGAGATACTGATATTCAATTCTTCAATTCGATGCAAATGTGCGCCACTCGACATGAACTCATTAAAAGGAAATGTGTTTAGGGGGTTAACCTTCTTTGTTAACGGCAAAGGTCATGTAACGCGGGGACTTTACGCGGGATCCGAGCCATGGGTCGCTACATCATCTGGACGCGGAGGACAGTCCCCCATCCAACTACTACTAGACCCAGTGCCGCTTAACTTCGCTTGATCGAGGAGAAGCGTTGTTGTAACACGGCCACGACCTAGCCATCCAAGAATAAAACATCTTCAAAGCGCGATCGGTCTGTAGATCACCTTTTAGTCTTCGGCTTTTATTGTGATCGAAAGTAGGTAGGCCTACGAGAGTAACGAGTAATCTCCGAGCCGCAAATCAATTTTATCCGAGTTATTGCATATAAAAATGAGGAGTTCGTTGCGACGAATTGACATTATACGCGATGTCTGCGAGAGTTACAGGCTGACTGAAACTTCACCTGGAAACAAGCTCGCTCTGTCTTCGTCTTGTCGTCTTCATGGTTTTTGGCTATAGCCTTCATTGTGTTACTGTGATTGTCGTATCACGTAACTTAGGCTAAGTATATATATCACGAGCATCAACTGTACATAGTACCCCCCCCCCCCCCCCCCCCCCGATCTTAGAATTGTTTCGACGTACCACACACGTGAATTCCGTTCCATTATTCATTCCGTCGTTCGTAACCTAAAACAGACCTTCATAAAATTGCAAAATTGGCCGTTTCTGTTCCGCTATTTTTGCGAACCTTTTTACGTCATCGTTGTCGTGAACAACTTTCCTGAGTAAAATTTACTAAATATTTCCTCTACTCTTCGATATCTTGCATTTTCCGAAAAATTCTGCAATGCATAACTGCAAATTACTTTAAGAAGTGAAGATGACTATTTTTTTCCCTCTACTCGTGTATTTTGCAACGTTTGCGTTGAAGAGTTAATCATATGTATCTTAAAATATGCCATCATAATTTTGTATTTAATGAAACCATTATATGTAATGTGAGCTTTTTGGGGCTTTTTGGCGTGTTTGTGTTTATAGAGTGAGGGTTTGGGGGCAACATTTTTAATTTTGGATTTAAGATATGTTAATCCTGATTAGGTTTGGTTGCGCCAGGTTAGTTTAGTCGTTGCCTTACATAGGGACTTACGGGAAAACACCCTTCGAGACCGCAATTGCGTCCAGAACACTAGCAACGCCCTTTTTAGTTCGATTTCATTAAGGTTAGGTTAATTAGTTTTTTAATATATATGGAAAAACGAAGTCGGCACCTCGCTTATGCGGAGATGCGGGCACGTTGTGTGTTGTGTGTGTGTGTGTGTGTGTGTGATAAGATTTAAATGATCAAACTAGGTCGGCTCACCATTTTGACGGTTTTCTAATTTATAATCATACAACCACAAAATGTTTACTTCCTTTGGTTATTACAAGTCATTTTATGTAATAAAAACCTCTTAATGAAGTTGTTACGCACGAAAATAATAATAATTATTAATAATACAATTGTAAAAGGATTTTAGTTAAAAAGACAAGACATGGTTATATTATTGATGGTTATTACTGTTAATTGAATGTGTTAACACGGATATATAATTTAAACTTTACATCTTTAATAATAAATTTTAAAATATTTACATTTAACATTTTAATTTAAAATATTTAAAATATTGCTCGTATACACTTTGTAAAGATTGACACGGATTCTTCATACGTGACTCACCGTCCATATATTTATATGTATATATTAGGGATATTACGGTTGATTACATTTTTATCGTCTTCGGGTAACCGTCATTGAAACTCTCTCTCGTTGCCACCCTGTTTATATTATTCCCTAAAGTTAAATGCGTGTTTATCTTTAGGCCTCAAAAGTGTAATCGCGTCCCTCTAACCTATTTATAATTAATCAGGTTTTTAGCGGCAGAGAAAGTTTAATTTGGGAAGCTTTCAATGCTATTGCTTCATATATATATATATATTTTTTTTTTTCAACTGCAAACAACACACACTATAATTAACGTAAAGAACGACGCTTGTATAGAAGAACATTCCGCGCAAGATGAGGAGGAGGAACGAACAAATGAAAAAATGATGAAATGATGAAATAACCTGGGTGGTTACCTCATTTTTTCATTTGTTCGTTCTCCCTCCTCATCTTGCGCGGGATGTTCTTCTATACAAGCGTCGTTCTTTACGTTAAATATATATATATATATATATATATATATATATATATATTATATATATATATGAAGTTGTGTCCTCTCTACATTGCTTTAACTTTTACTTTATTTTTTCAAAAGGCATTATCAGCGAAATAGCAAGAAAAATCCAACTGACAAAACGTTATATATTACTAATACTTTTACCATTTTATTATATTTTAAATTCACGTTTAGCATGGGTATGGGTATGAAAATCTTAGTTGATATAGGTATAAGTACAGAAATAAACTTCGAATGCTATGCCATTATTATTATTGTAATATATATATATATATATATATATATATATATATATATATATATATATTATATATACATATACAGGGCGTCCCAAAAAAATGTATACACACTTTAACAGCTGATAGCTCAATTGATGTTTCTTTCTTTCCAAGTTAAACCCATTAGAATTAATAATGGCAGTCAGACTAAGCTTTGAACAAAGGAAATTCATTCTAAAATGCTACTGGAAGTGTGAAAACGCAGTTGAAGTGCAAAGACAGTTTAGGAGGGAGTTTCAAACAGATCCACCAACGCGACTTACCATCACTCGAATTAGAGATAAGTTTGAAGCCGATGGAACTGTTCAGAATGTCCACAAGAAGCGTTCCGGAAGACCACGGACATCGACAAGCCCCACAAAGCAAGAAAGAGTACTGGAAACGTATCACCAAAGTCCAAGAAAATCTGTGCGGCAAGCGAGTCGTGAGGTAAGAATTTCAGAATCGTCTGTCCAACGCATTTTGAAGCGCTGTCAATGGAAAAGTTACATTCCAAGATTAGTCCATGCTATTAATGAAGATGATGATCCGGACCGAAGAGTGGAGTATTGCGAGTGGTACTTGGCACGATGTGGATGTGGATTGGACGAAGGGGTTTCGTAGAATACCCTCCGCGTTCACCAGACCTCACACCACTAGACTTTTTTTTATGGGGATACTTAAAAGACAAAGTCTACGCTATAAAACCTGCAACAGTCGCTGAATTGAGAGCAGCCATTGAACGAGAATGCACACAAATACCAAACGAAATGTTTCGTGATGTTTGCGATTCCATTGCTTCGCGTTATCAGCAGTGCCTGGACCAGAACGGACGTCAGTTTGAAAATAGGCGTTGACAAAACAATTAAATAATGTCTGTAGATTCTATTACATTTTGAAAATGAAATGTATTTTAATAAACACTGCCTTTATAATTATTTAAAGTGTGTATACATTTTTTTGGGACGCCCTGTATATATATATATATATATATATATATATATATATATATTATATATATATATATATATATATATATATATATATAGTGATTCAGCAAATTAAAATTTTAGAAATTCCTTATCCATTGTGAGGATATTTTGTCGACTTTTGAGAAAGTTTGTTACGAAAAGAAAACTGAAAGTCAATAAATTGTTCACGATTAAGATTAAGATTTAGAATAATGCTCGACAATTATCGAGACAAGTTTTCTTCTTTCAATGCGTCAACGATGGGAAATTTCTTCGATATTAAAAAGTAGATTTGATCACGGGTACACAAATGAGTAAATTCGATAAAATTAATAAATTCGATAGAATGGGTAAATTCGATAAAATGGGTATTGGGTAGCCTTTGATAAAATGAGTGGACTCGATATTATTATTATCTGCGTAACATTTGCGTCTCGGCGAGTTAAATCGCTTCTAATCACGGATGTTATTCGTTCGACCGAGGAGCGAAGTAAGATTTCTATCGCGAGACGCTGTCGGTGATGATAATTATTTGCGTGTTATATTATGTATTTGATGGGTTTCGCGTTCGTTCTTTATATTAATTTTATCGTCTTTTTTAAGATTTTGTAATGGTAGTTTTCGTGTTTATATAAAATAAAAAATGTTCGTTCTTAATTTAAGAGATTGATGATATTCGTTTTGGTTTTTAATAAATATGAATTAGCCTCCGAGTTTGGCTTCCCTCAATTAGAAAATTAGAAATTGTTCCGAGAAAATTGGCGAAGATACGAACTATGAATGCAATGCTATTCGTCCGGAAGAGATAAGTGAACCAGTTATTTTTTGGTGCCGGAACTGAAAAGAAGAAGAAGAAGCGGATGTTGGTAACCATTGATATATTGTTTACCTAATCATCGGTTCCGGGCGTTTTTTTTATTTATTTATTTATTTTTTTTTTTTTAGAAATTAGTATTTTAATTAATTAATATTTTAATTTAATTGCTATCTTTTATTTTTTAATATAACGATTGAATAAAATGTACACCGTGTGTGTGTGTGTGTGTGTGTGTGTGTGTGTGTGTGTGTGTGTGTGTGTGTGTGTGTGAGAGAGACTTCTATGACGTCGCAGTTTTTTCCATTGTGTATGTTTTTCAGTCTATAAATTAGAAAGCTCTTTACGAGAATAAGTTAAGAACAAATTTTCTGACACGCTTACAAAATTTCCCACCATTAAACGTCTTCCCATCACACACACACACACAACGTTTGAGACACGTTTGAAGAGGAGGTAATGTATGAAGAAAAAGTTCGTTATGCAACACGATGAACTATAGAGTATGCAGGAATATGATTAAAAAGCTAATAAATGTGCGCCTTCTCGACGTTTATTGAACTTAATGCAGGAAAGAGTTAGGGTAAATAGAAATTTGGTTGAATCCGGAAGTTTGTTCTTAGCAGTGCGAGACTGCGCATGCAATTAAAGCTGTAATGGTTATATGCCCAACTGCACAGGTGCACATATTAAACGGAGAGGAGATATTTTTACGTATATATATATATATATAATATATATATATATATATATATATATATATATATATATATATATATATATATATATAATATATATATATACACATACAGGGTGTCCCATAAGTCCGGCATCATAGGAAAAATAATAACAAAAGGCAAAACAAAAGCTTTTATTTACAGAAGGTGCTCAATATGTCCACTATTGTTTTCAATACACAAATTCAGACGTGATACCCAGTCAGCAAGCACACGGTGAATGATGTCAGGAGTAATGGTGTTACGTGCCCCAATAATGCGCTGCCGCAAATGTTCAACACTCCTAATTTTCTCTGCGTATACCAGCGCTTTCAAGTGGCCCCAGAGATAAAAATCTAGTGGTGTGAGATCCGGGCTTCTAGCTGGCCATTCCACAGGCCCTCGACGTCGTATCCAATGACGAGGGAATTGTTGGTACAGGTATTCCCTTACTTGGGTGCTGTAATGTACAGGAGCGCCATCTTGCTGGAACCATGTTGGGAAATTTCCTTCGTTCAAGACACTGGGAAATGCTTCTTCCTTGAGCATACGTAGGTAGGTGCCTCCAGTGACACGTTCATCGAAAAAGAGGGAGCCTATGATGCGATCCTTCCAAATGCCACACCATACCATCACCCGAGATGCACCTTGTTCCTTTGAAGAGGTATACCAGTGAGGGTTGTTTTGAGACCAGTAGCGGGTGTTCTGTCTATTTACCTCACCATTTCCATAAAAAACAGCCTCGTCACTGAACAGAATGGTAGACGGGAAATTGGCATCCCGAGCATAAGAAAAATATGAATTATGGTTTGTAGAAATAGAAAAATATGAATTTCTCCTATGATGCCAGACTTATGGGACACCCTGTATGTATATATATATAAAATGTATATACGATATATAAATGTATGAGATTTATTTCTCTGAAATTTTATATTCTCGAGAGCAATAAGTAGAACATGACGTGCAATGACAGACGTTCGAGAGACACTCAAGAGACATTCAAGAGACTTAAAAGGCGTTTATACCTAACTAAAATCTCGTTGCGAACGCCACGCGATGCCCATTCAAAGAAAACTATAGGGCGCAGAACGATTACGAACGCGTGTTGATGATGTATACCCTCTGTTCACCGCGAATAGGGAGGTTGGCACAGCACGCTTATTATACCAACCACGATGCCAACCGGTTAGTTTTTAAAAGGAATTTGTACACCGCTTGAACTCTTGACCCTTCGTGCTTTCCCCGAGGAAAGAAAGAAAGCGGGATGGGTATTGGGCATCCTTTGAAGGTCGTTGTGGAATTTTTATAATTTTTTTATTTTCATTTTCCGAAGCTTTTTATTTTAAATTTACAATAATTGTTCTTTATTGATTTGTTCCTTTAATTCGTAGTATTTAGTGTGTGTGTGTGTGTGTGTGTGTTATAAAGAGTTACAAGGAAAGGAAGTACCTCAAAAGGCCTTGCGCCCCATACTGAGGAGGTACCAATGGCAACGGGTGCCAGGGAAATATTCATACACCCTCAAATAGTGTGCAAGATTCGGTCTAACCTTTTTTTTTTTAACAGATCCACATGCTTCTAAAATCGTGTCGTGAATAACTTTCTTCATTATTATAATTCATTTACTTTCCTTTCTACTCGTTATTCAATTTCTCTTCTACCATTCATCATTCTCTTTACACGCTTTTCACTCGCTTTTCGCATACTGTATAAATAAGGTAGCCGGCCGAGTCGAAAAACCGTTAATGCAAAGGGAGACGGGTTAATTATAATCTTCATTACACTTTTTACTACTTTATTATTGCCGAAACAGACTTAGTTAAACGGGGTAATGCGAGGGGGGATTTAATTATAATACTTAAGTCGGAGAGAGAAAAAAAATAGTTTAAATTCACAATTACATTCTAACACGAAAAGACACCACCTTAAACGCAACGTTGCCCAGTGACTGAATGGCATTTCTACCCAGTCTTTTGGCCTGTGTTCAGGCGTTGCCAACTCGTATTTTACAATTTCAGTAAACATTATTTATCTTAATTTTACATTTATTAATTATTCTTATCTTCTTTATTAATTTCTTATAACCAAAACATTCTAATTTTTAATTACACATTACGACAATCGACATCGTTGAACCCGCGTAGCAGCTTGAAAACCTCGATGAGTTGACCGTGCAGCCTCCGAGTTTCCAGCGAAAACAAATTCAGGGCGCGTCAGCGTCGATTGTAACCCATATGCCTAACGGAAGGGATTAACTTTGTGGCCCTCGCCTGGATTCGCTCCAGCCTCTCAATATCTTTTCTGAGGGTGGGCGACCAGAACTGCACAGCATACTCCATGTGTGGCCGAACCAGGGAATTGTACAGAGAGAGCACAATCTCCTTGTTTCGAAATCGAAATTGCCTCCTGATATAACCCAACAGCTTCTGGGCTTTCTTTTCCACCTCTACGCACTGTTTGGTAAACTTAGGGTCGCTGCTAATTAGCACACCCAAGTCCTTTTCCAAATCAGTGGCCTCGATATTACTCCCCAACATGGAGTAGTCCGACTTGGGATTGGCGTAGCCAATGTGCATGACCTTGCATTTACCCAAGTTAAACGGCATTTGCCATTTTTCGGACCACTCTCCTATCCTATGTAGGTCCGCACGCAGTTGCTCGATCGCTTCGGGTGTCCCAACATTGGCCCCAAGCTTGATGTCATCAGCGAATTTGGCGATCCTACTGAGGATGCTATCGTCGATATCATTTATGTAAATGATAAACACCAGTGGCCCCAAAACGGAACTCTGAGGAACTCCGCTAGTGACCGAGACCCAACCCGAACTATCCCTTTTAATTACAACCCTCTGTCGCCTATTCTTCAGCCAGTTTCCATTCCAGCTACCTACTTCCCCCACCGATACCCATGGACTTTGGCCATTAGCCGGCGGTGAGGTACCTTATCAAAGGCTTTCTGAAAGTCGAGATAAAGTACAAGGTGCGATCCAAAAGTTCCCGGACTGTACCGACAAAAAATGTAGGCTTACCTTAGGTTCTAATTACTGCTGTTCCCTTCGAAGTAGTCCCCTTGGGAGTTGATTAGTGATGCACCGGAACTCCGGTTCCGGCCACTTTAGAAAACCTCATGCTCCGGCCGGAGGTCTCACCAAACTCAATTCTAACAACTTTTAGTTTTAATTCTATAAAACTATAAAACCTCATTTCTGCACCTATCCGAATATTTCAGTTCTCAGATGACTGTAATAATTTATTTTATGAGTGATCAGTGATTGTATTAATATTTCAGTTCTCAGTGACTGCAATAATAATTTATTTTGAGTGATCAGTGATTGTATTAATAATTGATTTGATATAGGGTACTTTACTCAGTATTCAGCAAGATATCAAGTTATCATAAGTTTCATAACCTGAGGATATTCTGTTCAATGGGAATTTTTAAAGAAATTAGCACACACAAAGCATAGAAAGTCGACTTTTATAAAGTTTAAGTTATTAAAGACTTAATAATTTAAAATAGCAGGACTATAATATATAAACCCTAAATAGATGAGACGATGGACCACACACACACATATAAATACTGAAATAAATCAATTGGCCGGAACCTCCGGTCGGAGGAAAAAAACACTAAGCCGGAGGTTCCGGCCAAAATCTGCCTCCGGTGCATCACTAGAGTTGATACAGCGGGCCCAGCGATTTTCCCACTGCTGGAAGCACATCTGGAACTCCATTTTGGGGATGTTGTTCAGCACCTCTTGTGATTCTGCCTGAATCTCCTCGATGTCGTCAAATCCTCGCCCCTTCAGCCGGATCTTCATCTTGGAGAACAGGAAGAAGTCACAGGGGGCTAGGTCGGGGGAGTAGGGGGGTGGGGGACCATTGCCATGTTTTTTGGCCAAAAACTGCTGCACAGACAGCGAATTTGGCAGCGATCCGCCTCATGTAGAGTTCCTCCGTGAGAATGCGTTGGCATGAACCAAACGATAGGCCAACGATGCTGCAGATGTCGTTAATCGTTCGCCGACGGTTCTAGTGGATGGCCTGACGCACTTTTCAAACATTTTCGTCGGTTCTGCTTGTTGAGGGCTGACCAGAACGTTCGGAATCCTCAACCGACGTTTGCCTACGTTTGAACCGCGAGAACCACTCGAAAGTCCGGCTTCTGCCCATGGCGTCGTCATCAAATGCTTGTTTAAGCATTTCGTGGGTCTCCGACGTGGTTTTGCCGAGTTTGAAGTCTGCCATTTCTCTTCTCGCAAAAATATCATAAAACCACTAACACGAACGCACAGAAACGCTCGTGGAAAAAAAAAGCGTGCGTGTATCACCGTGTCACTCGGCACACTGCTTCACGATAAAGCTGTTTAGCGCTATCTAGCGGCCCAAGTCCGTACTACGGCCTGTTAGCGCTCCACGCTGCCAGTCCGGGAACTTTTGGATCGCACCTCGTATATCAATCGCCCTACTCTTATCGTACTCACTCCACATGACGTGAAAAAACTCGAGCAAGTTGGTGAGACACGACCTATGCCGCCTAAACCCATGTTGGGAGTCCCCAAGCAGCTTGTAGGAATCCAAATGGTCAAAGATCCTATCCGCTATTATCCCCTCTAATAATTTACTTACAAGCGAAGTGAGACTAATGGGACGATAGTTCCCTGGACTTTCGTGATCCCCTTTCTTAAAGATAGGGGTCACGTTGGCTTCCCTCCAGTCACCAGGCACCTGGCCCGTCTCCAACGATTTGTTTTAGACTGTAGACAGGTAGGGAGCCACCTGGTCGCGCACCTCCCGCAAGACTGGGGAGGAACTGGTCTAGCGTAGGAGCCTTAAACGCGCTCAGTTTGTCTATTCTATCGGCAACGACTGTCGGGATACACCGAACACTATCCAGGCCAGTACCTTCCTGCCTGACGCCTGGCTCGGGGATGACGCAAAGATATAGACAAAATCGAAAGAGTTCAAAGACGAGCAACTAAGATGATTCCGTCGCTTAGGTCAAAGTCGTACGAGGATAGGCTTAAGGAGTTAAAATTGACAACACTCGAGACCAGGAGGTTAAGGGGTGATCTAATCCAGGTTTTCAAAATTATGAATGGGTTCGATAACGTAGATAGAGATAGCTTTTTCGAAATATCTCAATATAATAGGACTAGAAATAACGGGTGTAAGTTGACAAGTAGAAGGTTCGAGACAGCAGTTGCGAAAAACTTTTTTACGCATAGAATAGTAAATAGCTGGAATAGTTTGCCGGTAGAAGTAATTAGTAGCACGTCTATAAACATGTTTAAAAATCGATTAGACGCATATGTTGATAGAAAGGGTATAGTTTAAGGTAGTAAAATTAAGGCTTTCTGGGGATAGATCCCACAGCTCAACACAAGTGTTGTGGGATATAGGGAGGCAGCGTCTTGGGTTAGGGGATACTCTCTGTCCTTACACACCCCATTTAAAGAGATTCCTCTGCCGAGCGGTGCCCCCCATAGTACTGTGAGGTATTGAAAAACTCATGATCTTCACTTGCCCCACAAACACCTTTAAATGGGAGACCCAAAATGGGTGCACACACATTTCTACATTACTGTACAGTCTTTACAGCCACACCTACTCTTTTTCTCGTAAGTGTATATATTGTAATGTATATGATTGTAAATTTTGACTTGGTCCGCTATCGATATGGACCGTGACTTGATGGATACCGTAATGAAATTGACTGGATTCTTTGGATCCGATATATTTGCATGTCCCTTATAAATAGATATAGAGTGTAACATATTTGTGGATAGTAGTCTATTATGACTTGATCCTCTGGATCAGAGATTCTATCTTTAATTTTAAATCGATAATTAATTAGTTTTAAATTGATAATTATTTAGTTTCGTAAAAATTGGTCGTTGCCAATTTACCGGCAGTTTTTACATAAATTTCTTATGTTCTTGTGGTTCGGAACCCACGTAAAATTGTAGGTCCCCTCCGCCACCACGGAAGTCATACACAATACACGAACACAGTTAGGTAGACCAGCCATGAGTGGATCCTAGGGTCTTTGTTGGTCTGAAACATTATAACAAAGTACTCATTCAGCACATTAGCGATGTCCGCGTCGTACGTCCGCAGCGCGCCGCTGGGGTCCCTTAACGGGCCTATCATGCTTCTAATGGACTTTCTACTATTAACATAACTGAAGAACTCCTTAGGGTTCCTTTTGCAGATGCTTGCCACCCGGAGTTTTACGTTACGTTTGGCTAGCCTAACCTTCGCCTCCGCTTCCCTGCACAGGCGGACATACGCCTCAGCGTTCTTATGGGAACGATTGGCCTTCGCCTTCCTACACGCAGCTTTCCTATTTCGGATAGCCGAAGCGATGTCCCGACTGAACCACTTAGTCTGCGTTGAAGCAGAGGTGACCGATTTGAGGGTATGGCAGTAGACTGCAGCACCATGAACTCGTCCCGGAATGCACTCCACACTCCCTCAACATCGCCGCCGACCTCTAGCTCCATCTCACGTACGCTATCCCTGAGGCCAACAAAGTTCGCCCGCCGTAGATCGAGCTTACTGCCTCTCGAGTTACTACGCTTCACCCGAGGGACGCAGACACAGAACCTTATCAGAACGTGATCACTCCCGCCCAACGATTCGTCAACGGTGAGGCTAGTGACGAGGTTGTCTTCGGTCGTGAATACTAAGTCTAGAACGCTTTCACCTCGTGTAGGCCAATTGACCCACTGAGTCAGGAAGTTCTCATCAGCAAAGTCAACTAGCCTCCTCCCTTCGGCATCAGCAGTCCTGTCTTCCCACTTTATGCCGCGACAGTTGAATTCTCCTAAAACTACACACACCCTGTCCCCTAGCAGGCTACGGAGTTCGGTGTACAGGGCTGTCTCTTCCTCGAGGAGGAGATGCGGAGGTCTGTACACCAAGATTGACCTATAGTTCGTCCCTCCAGGCTCAGATCGACGCCAAGCAGCTCCCGTTCCGATCGGAACTGGCAGTCAAACGGACTCAACGTGTCCCTGACGTATATTAGTACCCAGTGGTGAGCTGGAGCCGGTTCGCACCGGTGCGAACCGGTTGTTAAAATTTTGAGGCATTTTAGAACCGGTTAAAAATTGTTACGAAAACAAAGTTATAAAATGATCTTAAAACCGACTAATCTTATAAAACGGTGTACAAAATAATACGTCGTGCAAAATAAACTTCAAATGCAAAGGAAAAATAGCACTATCTGGCCATTTGGAAATTACTACCTAATTAGTGTAAAATAAGGTATGTATTTAAAAGTTCTTCAAAATAATAATTTTTCTTTGTGTTATTTTGAAGCTATTTTGTAATTACTACCTAATTAGTAATAACTAATATACTTAAATATTCTTCATATTTTCTTCTTTTCAAATTTATTCTAAATTTATTTTTTTATTGTTAAGTACGAGTACAACTCCCAGTGACACAATGCATTGCCACTTCTTATGGAGAAAGGTACAAAAACTACATACTGTGGCACATCCTTTAAATCAGAACTTTTTATATAGGGAACCGGTTGTTAAAGTTTTGGCAGCTCATCACTATTAGTACCCCTCCCCCCTCCCCACGGGTGCGGTCCTTGTGAAACATTCTATACCCGGGAATCTCGAACTCCCCAACGTAGTCCCTACAATTAGTATGAATCCAGGACTGGGTGATAGCAACGATATCCTGGTATTCTGATGCTAAGAGCGCCCGTAGCTCACAAAACTTATTCCTAATCGACCTAGCATTAAAAAGTACTGCACGGAGGGAGCCTTCCCTATTCTGACCGCCCCCTAGCACGACCCGTTTCCCGAACAGCCAAGGCTGTCGGGAGTTGAAGAGCCCCTCACCAACGAGGGGGCAACTTTCGCAGCAGCCTGAGCCCCCTCTACCGAGGAAGGAGGGTCACCCGCCTGTACATGGACGCACCCTTCAGTTGAAGGTACCTCCGCCAGCGGCTCACGATCATCTCCGCGGTGGGGGCCCGTCATCAACCCCCGGGCTTGACTTCACTATACGGTATAGATGCCGGTCGAGCAGCATGCCGAGCACACCTTTACCCCCTTGACATTGAGGAGGGCACCACCCTCTGATAAAGATCCCACCTACCCGAAAACGCGTCTAAGGGGTCAACAAACCTCACACCCAGTGGGACGCACGAGTCTTGCACCCTCTCGTTGATGCCAATGACCTTACTGAGCGCGTGGTCACTGGCATTCATCCGCGGTAATATACCCATCAACATTCCCCTGTCTGTCTTAAGTATTAGATCATCCGCAAGAGACATGATCTCGGTGATGATCCCTTCGGCCGAACCTACCCTACCGCCTTTGAAGAACGGGTCGTTGCCACCAGTGTGGACAACGATTGCAGTCCTCCGACTAGCCACGCGCAGCTTCTCTAGCTCCTTCCTTAAGTGTGCCGTTCCCCGCCCGGGTAAGCACCTTGCCTTCCTCCCGTCCCGGTTTGCGGAAGCAAAGTACTTCTCCTGGACCCTGATCCGCGAGTCCCCAATCGAAACGATGTCTTCCTCCTTCGCGCACAGGAGACTGAAGCGATTGGAGGTCCTGACAGCGGCAACCGGGGTCTCAGGCTTCGGCTTCGCAGCCTTCTTCCTCGATACCTTATACCCGTCGCCACCCGTAGACTCAGCCGCACTTACAGCACCCGACCCATCCCGACCGGCAGCTATATCCTTCGGTTTCTTTGGGCTATCAGTAGGCCCCTTCCCACCCTTTTTCTTTGAGAGAGAGAGAGACGAAATATTAATCTACATTTTACCATAAAATTGTTGTTGTTGTTGTTATTATAGGAGGACATTGGAAGTTTTTACATGAACCTGTTGAGACAGAATTTCTCTGTTATTGAAAGACTTGAATATGTACTAAAATTCAATGCAGTGTGTTGGAGCGTTCATTTCCGATCCGTTTCAATTTGACAGACGGGTTAAGAAAGACAATCGGTTTTGAAAGCGGTTTGGTCGGATGAGTGATGATGTTTATCGGCTGACGTGGGGATACGTCTTGGCCACGTCACAACACCGCTTTCCGTTAAGTCAACGAAGTGAAGCTAACGGGAGTTTGTTTAATAGTTGAATAAGTGATCGTCCTCCGCGACACTTAATGCTTCGGATTCTAGATCTATACCCATTTCGTCGACGACCGAAACATCGACACTCAAAAGAACTAACAACTTAACATAGCCTAATCTTTCTAACCTTATCTGACCTAATAATAATTTGTTGATAGAATGTCAAGTCGATCAGATGTTGTAAAGCTGTGGATTCCACTTAAAACTGGGGGCCCTCTCCGTCACGTGACCTTTGCCGTTAAGGAGGAGGTTAAACAACAACAGAAACTAGTAGTAGTAGTAGTAGTAGCTGAAGGTGCTTTAGCGTTTGCAGGAAATTGTGTTCGTTTCCCATCGTTTTGTTTGTGTCGAATGAAAGAGACATTTTTTTTATATTTCTATATTAGGGAAGATTAAGTAGGGTCATTAAGGTAGAAGAATTAGCGCAGTCGACAGTTACGTTTCAGGCACAAACAGAAGAACGATGGAAAACGAAGAACACAATTTGGAGCATAAATTAAATTTTGCACCAGGTTCAGATTCGTTGCGAAAGCATAAATAATACTGAAGGTTATGCCGCTTGAATTGGTGTATTCGTTCCCTCGTGTGATTTTCTTTTGGCTTTTCATTTGTCGGGCATCCATGCATGTCATGCCCTCCCTCAACTCTAATTTGGACGAAATGTTAGAGTTTGTGCAAAATTGGGTCGTTACACTCGCGCGAAGCCTTTACGTTTTGAAACGTTCCTTCTCTTAACATTTTTCTTATTCATTTATGCCTTTCTAGTATCGTGAATAATTATAATTAGAGATAAGAGACCTTTATTGCAAGCCACTTTATCATTATTAGGATTTCTAATAGGAGGAAACTATATATATATATATATATTATATATATATATATATATATATATATATATATATGTTAAAGTCAAAGTGTGTAACCAGCCATTTCGCGTAATGGCTGAAACTTTGTCATTTCGCGAAATGACTGTTTCACTTGGTCATTTCGCGAAATGACTAAAATCTTCAGCCATTACACGAAATGGCTGAAATTCCACCTTGGTCATTTCGTACAAGATCATTTGCCCGGTTAGGTCAACTGTATGCCCTCGATAATTGGTTAGGTTAAGTCGTGTTATTTTCGTTAAAACTAACGAAATAACACGACTTAACCTAACCAATTGTCAAGGGCATACAGTTGACCTAACCGGACCTTCAGTGGCGGACATCGGAATAACATTGAAGGCCCGGTTAGTATTTGAAAACCTCTTTATTGAAAATTAAAAATCAAATGTGTTCAAATGTGTATTTGAAGAGCGTTTCTCTTACTGTGATGTTTGTTATTTATATGAATTCATGACAAAAGTCATTTTAGCCATTTCACGAAATGATCAAGGTGGAATTTCAGCCATTTCGCGTAATGGCTGAAGATTTTAGTCATTTCGCGAAATGACTAAAAGTTTCAGCTATTACGCGAAATGGCTGGTCACACATTGACTGTAATATATATATATATATATATATATATATATGGGCGTCCAATAACTTGGTGGTTACGGTTGCGGATTCAGATCGGTGTGGCACTGGTTCGCTCCCGGTTGATGGCATCGGATGGAGTTGAGTTGGTCGCATACACTGTTTCTGCTCGGGTTCAGGTTACCCTTGGGGCCCAGTTATCCCCACGTTGTGAGGATATATATATATATATTATATAGATCTATTATATATATATATATATATATATATATATATATATATATACACACACACAAGGTGGCTTAAGATAAAGTAGCTCCATTATTTCTTTTAATAAACTTATTGAGGTTACTTTATCTTGGGCCACCATATATATATATATATATATATATATATATTATATATATATATATATATATATATATATGATGCCCCGCCCACAAGGAAAAATGAAAAGCGATTCCAAGGCCTTTCGCGTATTCAACACTACCAAATTAAAATAAGTGGTCCAATTTACATTTTGTATTATTATTATTATTATTACTAGTACAGTTCCCGCCGCTTCGCTGACGGTTAGACAGGCTAAACTACAGAAAAAGAACCCAGCCGTGAAAATTTTGAGCTTCACATTGTGTCAACATTTCTGAATCTGGTATCTCCCAAAACCTCCTCACCCCCATTCATACAACTTGGGGGCTAACCCGCTCCCCCATTACCCCCACCCCTCCCCATTACCCCCACCCCTCCCCATTACCCCACCCATCCCCCATTACCCCCACCCCCACCCTTCCCCCATTGCTAAACTACAGAAAAGAACACAGTCATGAAAATCTTGAGCTTCACATTGCCGCCCGTAATACAATTTCTGAATTTTTTTCTCACAATTTTTTCTCACAATTTCTGAAAGTGTGACGGACGGACAGACGGACAGCTCTCTTATTATAATATATAGATTATAGATTATTATTATATAGCATAAATTGTAATATTGTATTTATTTTATATATTTCTTTAGTGATACCTCTCCTGTGTGTGTGTACCCTGACGAAATCGTTTTTACTTTTTCCTTGTGAGTGTGCATCATTTAATTACTTTGTGTTTAATCATGAAATTCATCCGATATATATATATATATTATATATATATATAAATAGAAACGACATAAGTGTTAAGGAACGTTTCTGCACACGAGGAGGAGAGATAACGAATAAATGAAAATGAGGCGAACCGCCCGGGAATCGAACCCAGGGCCTTCCAATTGCCGGTTGGACGCGCTACCATTATGCTACGGACCTCACTCAATCACAAATCGAAATTCTCCCGCATAGGGCAGAAACCAATGCCCTGAGAGGGCACCCTCGCAAATCGTGAATATGCGCATATAACTGCAATGACCGCGCAGTATATAAATGAATAGAAACGACATAAGTGTTAAGGAACGTCTCTGCACACGAGGAGGAGAGATAACGAATAAATGAAAAATGAGGCGAACCGCCCGGGAATCGAACCCAGGGCCTTCCAATTGCCGGTTGGACGCCCGGGTTCGATTCCCGGGCGGTTCGCCTCATTTTTCATTTATTCGTTATCTCTCCTCCTCGTGTGCAGAAACGTTCCTTAACACTTATGTCGTTTCTATTCATTTATATACTGCGCGGTCATTGCAGTTATATATATATATATATATATATTTAACTGCAATGACCACGCAGTATTTAATGTATAGAAACGACGTAAGTATAGAGGAGTGTTCTGCACACGAGGAAGAGAAATAACGAACAAATGAAAAATGAGGTGACCGCCCGGGAATCGAACCCAGGATCTTCCGATTGCCGGTCAGATATGCTACCACTAGCATATCTGACCGGCAATCGGAAGATCCTGGGTTCGATTCCCGGGCGGGTCACCTCATTTTTCATTTGTTCGTTATTTCTCTTCCTCGTGTGCAGAACACTCCTCTATACTTACGTCGTTTATATATATATATATATATATATATATATATATATGACACACAGACCG
The DNA here is from genome assembly GCA_023014485.1 of Bathynomus jamesi. Lineage (NCBI taxonomy): Eukaryota > Metazoa > Arthropoda > Malacostraca > Isopoda > Cirolanidae > Bathynomus > Bathynomus jamesi. The sequence continues at coordinate 50,759 of JAJOZX010012786.1, read as the reverse complement.
TGCACGGAACAAAAGCTTGTTCCATGCACGGTCTATGTGTATCATAAAAAACCTCAGGGAACCATTCTGAGTTCATTCCCATATATATATATATATATATATATATATATGAAAAATTATTTCACGAAAGTGACACGTGAAAAGTATTTATGATGAATAAAACCACGAAGGAAAAAGAAACACAAAGGGGTGCTCAAGCGCTTTCGTTCCTGAGGATGTCATTAGACGAAAGCGCTTGAGCACCCCTTTGTGTTTCTTTTTCCTTCGTGGTTTTATTCATCATATATATATATATATATACACATATACAGGGTGTCCTAGAATTATCTGTACAATTTTTGGCTGTTATTAAAAGTCAACCATGAAGTGTAGAAATTCCAGTGTTGTCCCATTTTACAGAGAATCTCATTAAGTTTTTTCTGATACCAAGTTTTGACAAGTTTTTTAGAAATTCCAGTGTGTCCGAACATTATCTGTACAATTTCATCTTTTAAAAAATTCTTGATGATACACGTAAAATTCTTAAACAAGATTATTTAGAATCTGTATTTTCAAAAGTTTCTTTTATTAAAGTAACGTTGTTACAAACATTCGATATGTGCACCAATAGTGATTCGCAAAAATCCAATCGATACTCCAAATGTTGCCATGTACGCTGCAGCATATCCACATCAATTCGCTCAATAGCAGCTGTGATTCTTGCTTTTAAATCATCAATGTCTGTCACCCGCGTACATTTCTAAAAAACTTGTCAAAACGTGGTATCAGAAAAAACTTAATGAGATTCTCTGTAAAATGGGACAACACTGGAATTTCTACACTTCATGGTTGACTTTTAATAACAGCCAAAAATTGTACAGATAATTCTCGGACACCCGGTATATATATATATATATATATATATATATATATATATATATGATACACAGACCGTGCATGAAACAAAAGCTTGTTCCATGCACGGTCTATGTGTATCAAAAAACCTCAGGGAACCATTCTGAGTATATATATATATATATATATATATATTATATATATATATATATATTATATATATATATACCAGCTTGACCTCCGTGTGAAGAGAGACCAACGCACGAAACAACATAAGGTTCATAAGGTAAGGTATATATATATATATATATATATATATATATATATATATATATATAAGGGTATTCTAAGTGCATTTTTTTTAAAGTTTTCCTCGTCAAAAGCTTCCATGCTTCCAACGACAAATTCCGATAAGAGTACTATGAACATATTAATGTCCTATCAGATATTTAAAAATTGTAAAACTCTGTCACTTTGAATTTTTGAATTTTGAATTTCGAAAATGGAACCGAGTAGAAACTTTGCATTGAGTTCTTTTTATGTATTGAATTTATTGTGAGTGAAAAGGGACTTTCGTTTTTCCTTATTCATTCTTGTTGAGTTTTTTACGTAAAACATTCTTCAGTGGGAAAAACGAAATAATAACGCTCATTTCGGTTTGAATATAACGAAATGAGTTCTGAAGATTATGGTGCAAAAGTATATTGGTAAGAATGTGTGTTGGGTTGGGTTGGTTTGAGCTGAGCTGAGCTGGGCTGGGCTGGGATGGAGATAACTACAAGAAATAAACATCAGGAAACCCTACACACACACACACACACACACACACACACACACACACACACACACACACACACACACACGTTTGGTTACGTGACAGAACTGCAACATTTTCACATTTTAAATTGTGGATTGTGTTATTTAGCTTCACCTAAATAATTTAACCAAACCTAACCTTCAATGGATTTCTTTTTTATGATAGTTAGTAAATTTTCAATAAAAAGTAGGTCTGACACTGTGGAGACACTGCTAGTGTCGCTATACGCACGTTTTTGTCGCAATGAGCAGTGTGTGCATCCTAAGATAGCTAAGACCACACACACTATTTTATTGACTAAAAGATCTTTGTCGTAAGCGAAGCGATCAGAAAAGAAAAAGGGAATCTTAATATCCCTTTTGTTGATTCAAATTATTTGAGTTAGAAAGGAGAAGACTGCCCGTTTCCCGTTTCTTTCTAGCGGCATCCCTCTAATGTGCCTCTTTCGTTTGTCGATGATAAGAAAGGGTGTATTTGGGCCCGACTCGAGAGTCATCGTCGCTTTGGCTTTCCTTTCAAGCGTCCGTCCTTTGTATGACTTTTATTCAAATGGAATTATTTGTCATACTGAAAAAATAATAGAACGTAATTAAAATCCATTTTTCAAATGTTGATACAATAGGACCGTCGCTGGTGAAGTGAATGAAGCCCCCGGGTCACAAATTCCATCGATTGCCATTGCTTTGAACATCTTTTCTGCGGTAAATTTGGCTTTAAATTCCGTAAAGTGAAGAACTTTTTTAAAATCTTCGATAGAAATCTTTAGATATTAGAAATGCCTAAAACGGGAGTAATAGGATTTTAAACAGTACGTTTAAGCGCGGTTCTTAGATTACGAAGACGTACAGTACGCGCGTATATATTGTTTGGAGCGTACACACATCATATGCGTGTCACATTAGAACGATCCATTCTCATAATTAATTTTAGAATTTTAACGATTTCTGGATAAAATTTTGCTTTGTAATTTTTTTTAAACATTGGTGAGACAAATTCTTAATTCTGTATCGCCAAAACTTCATTGCTCGTGTATCGTGTCTTTTTTTTTCAAGTGAAACCAATATTTCACTTAAATGTCGAGCATGTTCAATCGTATATTAATATTTCACTTTAAAAAACGTAAGTTTTATATACTTTCGAAGTGAAATAGCTGAAAAATATCTAGTGTAAAATAATATGACGATAGATTGCGAGTATTTGGGTGTGAAATGATAAGAGTCGCGATACATTTTCACGGCATTTCCTCAAAACCAACGCAGTCACGGGCAGTGAGGTCATAGTGGGCGGAGCATTGTTGTGCCGTCACAGAATATGGTGTGATTTCAGACAGACGAACCTCATAATTGAAAAGTGTGATGGATCAATTGGACATGACTGATGCCGTATTCTCATGACTGATGCCGTATTCTTATGCGTGGAAAAGATTTTTTGGAAGATGAGAAAGAAGTGGATAAAAATGACACTGCTGAGAAAGAATGTTCCCTTTCTCTTCCTGTATATCGCATTCTTTATTGGATTTTTATGATGTTCTATAACACGTGAAACCCGTATTCTCAGCATATGTCATTTGGTGTATGTATTTTACGCATGCGCGTGAAGGAAATAATGGAATATATATATATATATATATATATATATATATATATATATATATATATGAAAATTATTTCACGAAAGTAACACGTGAAAAATATTTATGATGAATAAAACCACGAAGGAAAGGAAACGCAAAAAGGTGCGCAAGCGCTTTCGTCTAATGACATTCTCAGGAACACTGAAGTACATAAAAGGTTACGGCCTATATATAGGTTACAGAAAAAAAAATAAATAAATAACATACATACACACAAACACACATATATATATATATATATACATATCTACACACACATATATATATATATATATGTGTGCAATAAACGGAGAAGTAAAAATAAAAATTAAAAATTAAAGGATTAACAAAGAGGCATACAGATTTGTAAGGAAAAATATCGATTTTTAGCACAAGATCAAATGAATTATAAAAATACAAATTTATACTGGAAATCTGCCCGGGTTTTAACACTTTGCCTTTTATAGTCAAGTTTCGATATATATAAAAATAAAATGAAGATTAAAAGTTAATAAAGTAGCATACAAGTTTACCAAAGATTTAGCGTCCTACCCTTTTTATCTAAATCTGTTTTGAAGGAATTCAAAACAACAGGATCGAGTTGAAAAAGACCTTTGCTTATGTTGAAGTTATTTGAAAGTTGGATAAATGGCAGACTCAAGAATATTTCTATTAACAATGTTGCTAGAGTGAAATAAAACTGAAGCATTATTCCAATCAATACAGTGGGATAACTCTGACAAATGGACAAAAAGAGCACTGGACAACTGTCCTGTTCTAACGGAATATTGATGCTGTTTTATACGTGTGTGCAAATCCTTTCCCGTCTGACCTATGTAAAAGGAATCACATTGTTTACACCCAATTTTATAGATAATGCCTGAATTATTGGTAGGGCTATTTTTTACTATGATATTTTTCACAATATTGTTATATGAAAATACTACATTAATATCCAAAAGTTTAAGTACATTAGCAATGCCTAAAAAGCCCGGGAAAAATGGAAGTACTAAAATATTTTTTGACAAAGTACGAGTGTTATTATTGACACGATAGAAAGTTCGTTTTGCCTTGTTGAGACAAGATTCCATAAACGCAGATGGATAACACAGATCACTTCCAATACCGTTGATTTTTTCCAATTCGGCATCGATGTATTCCGGACTGGCGATCCTAAGGGCGCGGAGAAACATTGATGAAAAAATGGCCTTAGTGGGGGTGTCATGTCCCGAGTAAAAGTGTACGTAGGACAAATTGTTTGTTGTTTTCCGATAGATGCTAAACTTAAAACCTGGGCTTTCCCTATGTACACGCACATCCAAAAATGGGATTGAATTGTCTTGTTCCACTTCTAAAGTAAACTTAATGGAGGGGACTTGATCATTTAACTGAAGGAGGAAGTTATCTAGGTCACGATTCATGGGCCAGATACACAAAATATCGTCGACGTACCGCAACCAAGGGATGCCAACCCCCAGGATTCTCGGAATGTAAGTAATTTCGAAAAACTCCATATAAATATTGGAGAGGAGGGGGCGATAAGGGGTTGCCCATGGCCATCCCAAACACTTGTTTATAATACTCGTTATTGAAAGTGAATTTACAGTCTTTGATGCAAAGCTTAATAAGTTCCAAAACAATGTGTGAAGGTTGTGGCAGGTCATACTTATGTAATTCTTGGGAGAGAAATTCAAGCATATCATCAATCGGCACTTTTGTAAACAATGAACAAACGTCAAAACTGATCAATCTATCGTTAGTTTCAGTACGTGCATTATTCAATTTTTCAGTAAGATCCATGGAATTTTTTACATGTGAATCAGAGATAGTTCCGAGAATGGGGGACAAGACTTTGACAAGCCATTTGGAGAGTTTATAAGTAATAGAGCCCTCCGAGCTAATAATAGGGCGCATAGGGTTGCCAGGTTTGTGGGTTTTAATAAGACCGTAAAGGTAGGGCAGAGAAGGTGAAGTGGACATGAAAAGCGGAATTAAGTCCTTATGATCTTTGAGAATGCGTTTCAAGCCACTATTAAATGATTTGATGACGTCATCCTGCGGGTTCTTCCTAAGTTTGTTGTATGTGGCGGGGTACGTCGACGATATTTTGTGTATCTGGCCCATGAATCGTGACCTCGATAACTTCCTCCTTCAGTTAAATGATCAAGTCCCCTCCATTAAGTTTACTTTAGAAGTGGAACAAGACAATTCAATCCCATTTTTGGATGTGCGTGTACATAGGGAAAGCCCAGGTTTTAAGTTTAGTATCTATCGGAAAACAACAAACAATTTGTCCTACGTACACTTTTACTCGGGACATGACACCCCCACTAAGAAGGCCATTTTTTCATCAATGTTTCTCCGCGCCCTTAGGATCGCCAGTCCGGAATACATCGATGCCGAATTGGAAAAAATCAACGGTATTGGAAGTGATCTGTGTTATCCATCTGCGTTTATGGAATCTTGTCTCAACAAGGCAAAACGAACTTTCTATCGTGTCAATAATAACACTCGTACTTTGTCAAAAAATATTTTAGTACTTCCATTTTTCCCGGGCTTTTCAGGCATTGCTAATGTACTTAAACTTTTGGATATTAATGTAGTATTTTCATATAACAATATTGTGAAAAATATCATAGTGAAAAATAGCCCTACCAATAATTCAGGCATTATCTATAAAATTGGGTGTAAACAATGTGATTCCTTTTACATAGGTCAGACGGGAAAGGATTTGCACACACGTATAAAACAGCATCAATTTCCGTTAGAACAGGACAGTTGTCCAGTGCTCTTTTTGTCCATTTGTCAGAGTTATCCCACTGTATTGATTGGAATAATGCTTCAGTTTTATTTCACTCTAGCAACATTGTTAATAGAAATATTCTTGAGTCTGCCATTATCCAACTTTCAAATAACTTCAACATAAGCAAAGGTCTTTTTCAACTCGATCCTGTTGTTTTGAATTCCTTCAAAACAGATTTAGATAAAAAGGGTAGGACGCTAAATCTTTGAAACTTGTATGCTACTTTATAACTTTTAATCTTCATTTTATTTTTATATATATCGAAACTTGACTATAAAAGGCAAAGTGTTAAAACCCGGGCAGATTTCCAGTATAAATTTGTATTTTTATAATTCATTTGATCTTGTGCTAAAAATCGATATTTTTCCTTACAAATCTGTATGCCTCTTTGTTAATCCTTTAATTTTAATTTTATTTTTACTTCTCCGTTTATTGCATATATATATACACTATATATATATATATATATATATATATGTGTGTGTGTGTGTATGTGTGTGTGTAGATATTGTATGTATATATATATATATATGTGTTTGTGTGTATGTTATTTATTTATTTATTTATTTTTCTTTCTGTAACCTATATATAGGCCGTAACCTTTTATGTACTTCAGTGTTCCTGAGGATGTCATTAGACGAAAGCGCTTGAGCACCTTTTTGTGTTTCTTTTCCTTCGTGGTTTTATATATATATATATATATATATATATATATTATATATATATATATATATATATATATATTAGTAGGGCCCTGCGAATATTTTTTTTTTTCCGAATCGAATCTCGAATCAAATCATCCCGAACAATTCGAGTCGAATCATCTGTACACATATAGATTATAGGGTGTATATATACTGAATTAAGTTTGAAATTAAACATAAAATGGTTGCTTTATTTAGAGCAGGGGTCCCCAACCTTTTTGTGCCGAAGAGCACATTCAAGACTACCGGTAGTGCGGCGGGCACCATTTACTTTTTCAAGACAAATTTATAGTTGGACTTAATAATGAACATAATACACAAAAAAAAACATTTAATTCCTATGTAAAATAATGAACATAATACACAAAAAAAACAAGGATGGGTTAACTAAGAATCTTAGAAAATTATCAAAACGATAACTTAATTTATTTATAAAGAAATAATTATTTTCAAATAAATGAGCATCTGTTTCTGTAATTAACTACTAAAATTTAATAAAATGTTAAGTATGTTACATATTTTAAATATTTAGTAACTAAATATTTAAAATATGTAACATACTCAACATTTTATTAAAAATTTAAATAAAAACTTATCAATCGTAGTGAGTCAGTGGCGGGCACACGCAAAAGGGTCGGCGGGCACAGGGTTGGGGACCCCTGATTTAGAGTAATAAAGGCATAAAATTAATTAAATCTTCTTGAGAACAAAGGACAAAGTAAATCCTTCTAAAAAAGTGTATTAAGTATTTGAACATGAGGAGGAACAATGGCATTAAAGTACGATAAAAGTGTTATTGCGCGAGAGATTGGTCTCAGTATATAGATTGAATTATAATGTAAGTAAAAAGAAAGCGTTTCTTTACGAAAGTGTTCTTCAACAACAACAACAATGATGTTGTTTACCTCCGTGGTGGCGGAGGGGACCTACAATTTTACGTGGTTTCCGAACCACAAAGCCTTAATTTTACTACCTTAAACTGTACCAATCTATCAACATATGCGTCTAATCGATTTTTAAACACGTTCATAGACGCGCTACTAATTACTTCTACCGGCCAACTATTCCACCTATTTACTGTTCTATGCGTAAAAACGTTTTTGGCAATTGCTGTCTCGAACCTTCTACTTGTCAACTTACACCCGTTATTTCTAGTCCTATTATATTGAGATATTTCGAAAAAGCTATCTCTATCTACGTTATCGAACCCATTCATAATTTTGAAAACCTGCATTAGCTCACCCCTTAGCCTCCTAGTCTCGAGTGTAGTCAATTTTTAACTCCTTAAGCCTATCCTCGTACGACTTCGACCTAAGCGACGGAATCATCTTAGTTGCTCGTCTTTGAACTCTTTCGAGTTTGTCTATGTATATCTTTTCGCATATGCGTATTCCAAAATTGGATCGCGTACTTCAATGAGGTCTAACTAATGATTTATAAAGAGGAACAATAATATCGCGCGATTTGTACTCAAAATTCCGAGCTATAAAACCTAACACTTTGTTCGCTTTATTGACCGCTGCTGTACTTTGTTTCGCTACTTTTAAATCACCAGTAACTACAACTCCTAAATCTTTTTCCTGCTCTATGCTTGCTAACTCTTTCCCTGACATACTATACGCAAAATTACTGTTACGCGAACCTATATGTAAAATTTTGCACTTTTATATATATATATATATATATATATATATATATATATATATATATATATATATATATATATATAATTGTACGTACTATATATATATATATATATATATATATATATTATATATATATATATATATATATTATTGTACGTATATATTATATATATATATATATATATATATATATTATATGCACACCACACACACACACACACACACCACACCCACACACACACACACCAACTAACTCGACTAAAATTCCTAGCTTCCAGCACGCAGACTAGTAAATTTCGAAATAAATTTTCACACGTCAATTGGGAAAACGTAATGGGGAACTCCAACGCAAAACTAATGTGGGAATCGTTCGTAACGGTATTTAGGACTATAAATGAGGAATGTGTACCGTACAAAATTAAGCGTGCGAAAGTAAACAACAAGCCCTTGTGGTTTACTTCTAGAGTAGGAGACATTATAAAGAGTAGAGAGAGGGCTTAGAGCTATACAAGTGCGATAAAGATAATCTGTTGCTACGGAACAACTACATATCTCTAAGGCGTGAAGCTAAAAGTGTAATAAAAAAGTCAAAACGCGAATTTGAAATCTCCATAGCTCGTGACGGTAAAGAAAATCCCAAGCGATTCTTTCAATACGTCAATAATAGAAATCCAGTAAAAAATGTCTTAGGTCCATTAAAAAATGGAAATGGAGATCTAGTCTCTGAAAACAAGGAAATGGCTACCTTGCTAAACGAATTTTTTACGTCAGTTTTTACTATAGAAGATGTAACGAATATCCCTACGGTCATAGACATAATACCTTTTGATAATGGTAATATTTTGGATAATATTGTCGTTAGTGAAGGGGAAGTAATGCGCTATATTGATAAAATGAAAACGCGTAAATCACCGGGTCCGGATTCCATATATCCCATACAACTAAAAGAATTAAAAGATAGCATTGTTGTGCCGCTAACAAAGATTTTTAATGCGTCTATTTCTGAGGGGTGCGTACCAGATAATTTCAAGTTAGCAAACGTAACACCTATCTTTAAGAAAGGCGATAAAGGTGCGGCGGGAAATTATAGGCCAATCAGTTTAACGTCTGTTGTAGGTAAGCTACTGGAATCAATAATTAGGGATCGTATAGTCGAACACTTAGAAGTGCATAATCTGGTTAGAAATACGCAGCACGGTTTTAGGCGAAACAAATCTTGCTTAACTAATCTTTTAGAATTTTTCCAAAGCGTGGTCAACGTTTACGATAGACATCGGGCGGTTGATGTAGTGTATTTAGATTTTCAAAAAGCGTTTGACACCGTGCCGCACAAAAGACTGATTGAAAAAACTAAGGCTCATGGAATCAGGGGTGTAGTAATAAATTGGCTAGAAGAATGGTTGCGAGGCAGGAAACAGAGGGTGGTCGTTGATGGAGCGGAGTCGTGTTGGGCTAATGTAGCGAGTGGCGTTCCTCAGGGTTCTGTATTGGGCCCCTTGCTTTTTCTTATATATATTAACGATTTAGATGTCGGCCTAGTCAGTACAGTTTCAAAGTTTGCGGATGACACGAAGCTGGTGGTAGGGCGATTAATGACGAAGATAGAGGTAAAATTCAGGAAGATCTGAATAAAATCGTTGATTGGTCAGTCACATGGCAAATGAGATTTAACGTGGATAAGTGCAAAATTATGCATATAGGTTCGCGTAACGGTAATTTTGCGTATAGTATGTCAGGGAAAGATTTAACAAGCGTAGAGCAGGAAAAAGATTTAGGAGTTATAGTCACTGGTGATTTAAAAGTAGCGAAACAAAGTACAGCGGCGGTCAATAAGGCGAACAAAGTGTTAGGTTTTATAGCTCGAAATTTTGAGTACAAATCGCGCGATATTATAGTTCCTCTTTATAAATCATTAGTTAGACCTCATTTGGAGTACGCGGTCCAATTTTGGAATCCGCATATGCGCAAAGATATAGACAAAATCGAAAGAGTTCAAAGACGAGCAACTAAGATGATTCCGTCTCTTAGGTCAAAGTCGTACGAGGATAGGCTTAAAGAGTTAAAATTGACTACACTCGAGACTAGGAGGTTAAGGGGTGATCTAATCCAGGTTTTCAAAATTATGAATGGGTTTGATAACGTAGATAGAGATAGCTTTTTCGAAATATCTCAATATAATAGGACTAGAAATAACGGGTGTAAGTTGACAAGTAGAAGGTTCGAGACAGCAGTTGCGAAAAACTTTTTTACGCATAGAATAGTAAATAGCTGGAATAGTTTGCCAGTAGAAGTAATTAGTAGCACGTCTATAAACATGTTTAAGAATCGATTGGACGCGCATGT
>JAJOZX010012786.1:7500-35000 GCA_023014485.1 Bathynomus jamesi | reverse complement strand
GAAAGAGGACTCGATGACGTATCGCAATTTAAGCTTCTTGAATCTCAAATTTTGGGTCTGATCTTGAATTGGTATTGAAGAATAAGTACGTGAATTTTAAAATATACCATTCAGGTTTTAGCTAACATTTAACGTTAAATAATAATAATAATAAAAATAATAATAATAATAATAATTTGGGAATTGTTAAACCACCTCCTTAACAGTAAAAGTCACGTGACGGAGGAGACCTATAGTTTTACGTTGAACCCGAAATCACGGGTCGCTATATCATCAGAACGCGGAGAACGGTCCCCCATCCAACTAATGAACAGACCCAAAGTTACTTAACCTTGCTGATCGAACGGAAAGCAGTATTGCAACGTGGCCGCGACGTAAATCTACATTTAACGAAAGTTACGTCGAATTTGGGTTTTTTGGGAGGTGTATTTTTCAGGAGCCTCAAAATATCAAAACCATTTTATCGAATTCGAAATTGTATTCTAAAAAATTTTAAGGTGACCGTGTGGAGTTATAGCTCAAATGAGATAAAATAGAATGGAATTTGATCGCATGGAATGAAATCAAATCCAAAGTCCGGGACTGGAATATGGAGTAACTGTAGCGGGGTGGGCGGGAAATCAGCCAGACTGAATTAAAATGTACACGCTGGAATTATGTCCCGTAGGCTCGGATCGAAATTAGATCGAATGCTTAATGCTAGGTTAGACAACTGTTCAATTTTATCGAGTTAATTTAGGAACAAGGTCGAACTGGAATTAGGTCGGTCGAATTTAACTTCATTCCAATTCGACGAAATTCTGTACAGTAAGTTGTTATTGTTATTATTATTATTATTATTATTATTATATTATTATTATTATTATTATTATTATTATTATTTATTTATTATTATTATTATTTATTATTATTTATTATTATTTTATTATTATTTTTGTTTTGGTGAACTTTTGCATATAGAAATTGTTAGAGGACTTTGAGGCTGTACTTATCGTAATTCATTTAAACTTGTAAATTGACCATTTAATGAGGGTGAGTTTATTCCGGCCGCGTATTATTTGGCTAACGGGGTTTCGTCCACGTAGGGGTGACACCCTTCACTCCCTACCCCAGCTCGCGCACACCCCTTTGCGTTGCTGTTCGTTGGCTTACTTCCTCCTTCTGTACGCGTAATTTTAATAGAAAAGTTCGGCCCATTGACCCTTTGACTCGGGCGTTTATACAACTATTTGGGTTCTTTGGGATGCCAGTAATGGATCCGGCCTTTTACTGAATTCGGGCAGGTGCAGCGGTTATATTTATAGTTGTTGTGTTTGTTTAGTTAACTGGACTGGTTTTTAACGTTACATTTTAGTTAATGTTAGGCGTTATATTGAGTTTGAAAAAATTGTCTTCCGAAATTATTACGTATCCGTTTCTGTTCATATTTCGCCAATTTCATTCGTTGAATCTTAAAAATCTTTATAAAATTATTACGAATAACTGGAATAAATTGAGGATATTTTCGATATAAACTTTTTTTTTCTTCTCATTGAATGAGGAATATTCGTTGCGCGTTCCAATATCCTCGAAGTAGTAGAAACCGTTCGGTTTACATTTATTAGTGTATAGGGTCATCTGAAACGAGCGTTCTCCCTTCCCCCCCGCCCATAAAATATACGTAACGAGTTATTCCTGGGAACGCCTTTATGGATCACCCTGTACTGTGGTTCATTTTTAGATCAGTGTCGCGGAATTTATGTACACGAAGAATATTATTCAATTATAAATGATAATACTCGACGATTTAACCTTTTTATTTTTAAATTACAACTTTCTTAGAGTTGATTTGTGTTGCTCATAATTGCTTATATTTTGTCACATCTTTTTCTCTTACATTTTTCAGATTAGATTATCATTAATTTTAATTAACGAAAGAAAAAGTAGAACACAAAATGGAAAATAGCGTGTGTGGTGTGTGTGTATATATATATATATATATATATATATATATATATTATATAATATATATATATATAATTATATATATATATAATTTTTTTTTTTTTTTTTTTGTATTGTATTGTATTGTATTTCGTACGAAAATTGTCTTATTTGTCAAATAACATAAATGAAACTAACCACTGCGCGATGTACGTGGTGCTACAGGCATGTTAGCACAACCCCCCAAAACCACAACAGCAGCTGCCATGGTGGTTGGGGTTTATAATTTCTTTTCATTGATCGTTGGCGTAAAGTTTAATTATAGTGAGGAAGAGTGCCATCAATGCCTGTGAGCGAGAAAGGAATTGAAATTATACGTCATATACTGGTTTTATCCGCGTACGTGCGGAAGCACCTTCCGACGACGGGGGGGTAAGTGCCCTTTCTATCCTCGCAGAGAGAGAGGGGTGACATATGGCACAGCCATAGGATAGGATAGAATAGTTTTTATTTATATTCAGTTATTATTTTTTGTTATTAAACATCATTTATTTTGTACTAAAGTGTGCAACTGATCATTTTATTTAAAATTATGTAAAATAATCGAACACTGCTTTCGTAAATTTACACATTTATTTATTTATTTAATTTATTTAATTTATTTATTTATTTATTAATTAATTAATTATTATTATTACCTTCCAATTTCACTTCTCTTACATAATAAATAAACTGAATCCTATTAATTTTGCCGCAAAAGCTTCGTTCCTTCGAACGGCATATTCAGATTAGAAGATTGTGAATATAGTATATTAATACCATATCAGATATCTAAATCGTACACAAAAATATTGTAAAACTGTGATTTTTATTATTTTTCTCACGAAAGTTTTTTGTGTATCGTCGTGACACCTGAAAAAGAGTTTAATTACTCGCTTCAAACTATTGCGAGGAAAGCGATTAATTTTGCGCTTTTCGTTTCTCTCCAAAAGTTACAGATTCACTTCTTATTACTAGTATAAATATACAACATTATTCGTTCAGCATTTTGTTGTGCAACTTTTATATAATATATAATATATATATATATATATATATATATATATATATTTATATATATATATATATATATATATATATATATATATATATACTATCCATGTAGTATTTTTTAAGTGAAATTTCATCATACAAGTAGGTTACGTGATTTTGATTACTTACATAAATATTTGAGTTATAATTGGATTAACACAATGACGTGCAAATACATATAGAAAATAAAGCCCATTAAGGGAGAAAGTTTGTTTTATATATATATATATATATTTTGTGTGTACGTGTCTTACCTACAGAATCACGATAATCTTGAAGATACACGCACAACTCGTCGCGACACGAACGTGCATATCCCGACATTTGCTGTGTCGCGGAGGTTAAATTATGTTTTTTTTAAAATTGGGCGTGTCGCCATACAGAATTGAATATGTGATAAAGTATGAAAATGTCGCGGTCTTGTAGGGAAACCAAATGTACGTGTGTGTTTTGTACATCTTTAAAATTTGCTTATCTATTCACTATATATGACCAGGTGAAAAGTTAATTGCTTCGCAGTACCTTGAGTATTAGCAAGGAAATGTATTGAATATATGACCTGTAGTAACGATATTAAATATAATGTGTGTATATAAATCCTAGTATAAAAAAGTGTGTATATTTGCTAATACTCATATTCATAAAACACTCATTATTAAGTGAAATAGGGAAAAATATATGAAGGTTCTTGGGTAAGAAAATAGATAGCTTTTTACATATTTTCATGCATTTAAAAAAAAAATGTGTGTTGTGTGTGTGTGTGTGTGTGTGTGTGTGTGTAGGATTTCTCCATCTCACAAATGAATAATTTGAACACAAAGAAGGTCAAAATTTACAAAATTTGAAATTGCTTTTCTCCCTTTTTTGAGTTTTTAAAAGATTTTCCAAAAATTCTTTTTTTTTTTTTAAATTAGTTTGAGCAAAAAGACGAAAAAAAGGAAAAAAAAAAAAAGCAAGTAAGTGATCCACCCAATATTTTCCTTCTCTTATTTCAACTTCTCCAGTCTCGAGACTGTGACTAATGTGGTAGAGCTTTACAATATTATTTTTAAATTTGATATTTTCAATTTGGTATTTTGTAATAATTCATTAATTCTTTAAAATTTCAGTAAATTTATATAATAAATTTGTAATAAATGGGTGTAAAGTCCATTGTATGTTTTAAGTATATTATATATATATATATATATATATACTTATATATATATATATATATACTATATTGCAGGAGACGTTTCCGAGCGTTTCAAACATAATTTTTATAATGTAAAAGAACCAGAAGCGACCTTTTTTTATTATTATTATTGTGTTTACACGAATTAAATAAAAAATAAAATAAAATTTTTTGAGTAGGTGGAGCTTAAATGTTTTGAAAAATCGCCATCAATGTGTTTAAGAGATTCTGGTGTGAGAATGTTAACCGAAATTAGAATCGGATTTTCGAAGATGTGTATTGAAGTTGGAACAATTGATAAGGGAATCAAATAGCTTTTACCGAGTTATAATCGGAATTTTTATATGAATTTCGAACCGGTAAGGCTGGATTACGATACACTTTTTTCTCTCGTACCATATTGTTTATTTTGTTAAAATTTTGAGCGACTCTCAAAAGAGGTCGGCGGTTAATCGACCTCGTCGTTCATTTGACCGTGAAAAAATATCAATTCGGTTATTTACCATTCAGAGATTCTGCATTTGTTAATTCCCGCGGACATTGCAGTCACGCGCCTAAGGTTTAAATAGATTTAGGCTTAAGTGGTATAAGGTGTTTCGGACGAGGTTAAAATATCAAATCAAAGTCCGTGAGAAGCGTACGAGGCCTTTGAAATTTTACTCGCATCTACATGGAGTACTATATAATTTCGTAAAGAAAGTTGAAATCTGTGGATTGTATAGAAATTTTCTTTTTTCTCCTTTGTATAACTGCATTGTTCCGTATTTGATTTGAAATTTTAATATTGTTTGTATTCATTCTTCACCAATTTCTTTGAAATGTTAAAAAAAGAAAATGTTCATTAAGGTATATATTATATATTTTACTACAAAAGAAATGAAAAGTAATTATTTCTATATGTTTTGGAGTCTCCATTAACTGGAAATAATGAGTTTCGTGTCATATATAATTATTAGAATTTTAAATGAATTCACGTGAGTCAAATCTATGATTTGAGGTTGGCTCGAGTCTTTTTACTAAGCCACACTTAGAATGTGGATCCCATATCTGGCTTTGATTTTTTTGGGAACCGAAATAATTGATTTTTTGGCGGAAATGGAACTGGAATCTATTTATTCCGCGGTAAAATGAGAAGAGTTTTAAGAAAAAGAGAATTTGTTATTGATGGAAAATTAATTTTTCGCCCTCAAATTTGGGAAATGTCGCAGTTGATTACTGGACTGAGGATGGTGTCGGTTTTGGGGCTGAAACATTTGGCATTATCAGTAATGAATTTGTTTTCCAAAATGGGGTTTTATTTTTTGGGTCTTCTCGGTTTCATTTACTGCTGATTTTTTAAAGAGATTTTCTTTTAGGTAATTTTATGCGTAGAATTCAAATTTGGCCTTTCTTAACTACAAAAGAAAATAAATTATACCACCTGTAGCCTAAATGAACGCGATATTTGAAATGAGTAGAACCCAAAATGAAAACAGCTCAACTTAGGTTTTAATCAACTAAAAATACCGCTAACATCTTTGACACAACTGCAAAAGAAAACATAAGAACTACGTTAATTAAATAAATAATAGTACAAATACAAAGAATTGAGTTATCTTAGCATTAAAGGTACATTCAAGAAATACTGTAGTAAATCAATCAGTATCATTAAGTTAGAGCGCTATACCAAAGAATAATACTTATACGTACCAAAGAACTATTATCAATGATTTTATCAAGATGCTCTTTTATTCATTATTATTTATCAAACTTTTATTATGTTTATATTTATCATTTTATTAATTTTCACCTGAAAATTACTTAAACCTGCAAAACATAGAGGATATAGAATACGTTAATTTTGATAAATTACACATTCTTCTATAGTATTAAATACATGTATAACTGTATTGGATATACTTCACAAATAAAACACGGTTCAGAATTTAAGGAAGACCAAAAATTATTACAATATTTTTCATAAAAAATCATACGATATCTTGTTTCGAAAGTAAACAATACCCTTTTCATAAGCTGCGAGGTTAGGGCTCACTTATGTAATCAGTTAATATATCGGTTGACTTACAGTAAAGATGGATGAAAAATTAATTTAATAAAGTTGCGTAATAGATTGCAGACAGAAGAAGATGTAGTACATTTTTATAGGAGTGGAACATAATACCAAAGGAAAAGGAATGTCGTAGAAAACAAAATGGTGATCAAAATGTACATAATAATTTCGTATGGAGGTGCCAAAAAAGTGGGAATAATAAAATAGTTTCGGTGCGCAATGGAATCTAAGATTATTATGTTTATTATTGGTGGGCAAAAGAATACAGCAACATAAAATTTTGTGATTATGAACTCTGAATTAAACCGACGCAGTGATAGACCATAACAATTGTTTAAGAGAGGCGAGTTGCGCAATTCTAACCTAATCTAAATTAATTTAACCTAACCCAACCTAGCCTAACTTTCGAAACAAGATATCGTATGATATTTGTGGGAGATATTGCGTCATTTCGGCTATCTAGGTGGGTATAATTACTTTTATTTAGTTAGGTTTGAGTTTATATATCTTAGTTTGGTAATTTTCGCATTTAAGAAAGGCTAAAATGAATTCTGCCCATAAAATTACTCCGAAAATATATCTTATTAAAACTCAGCAGTGAATGAAACTGAGAAGACCCTTTTTTTTCATACAAATACAGAATATATATATATATATATATATATATAGATATATATATCTCTATATATATATATATATATATATATATATATATATATAATATATATTGCATCATTATGCAGGGCACGTCTTAATTAATAAAAAGGCTGTACCGTAGTGTCAGTATAAATCAATTGTAAAATCGATTTCATAAGTAAAAATGCTGAATATTTACCATGAATTTTATATATATATACCTTACCTTATGAACCTTATGTTGTTTCGTGTGTTGGTCTCTCTTCACACGGAGGTCAAGCTGGTGGCCCCGCTTCTAGGTCTGGCCTGGTGGAGGAGCGAGTACTTTCTTGCGCTCTCCACCGTACATAGCCAGGCACGCCCGGCTCATCTGGTACTGTCTAAGCCAGGCATCAGTCTTTTCTTGAAGACTTCAACTTGACCCCCGTTACGTTTCTGAGGTCCTTAGGAAGCTGGTTTGAAAAGTCTTGGCCCATGACAACCCAGCTATTTTCCTTCAGGGGTTGAGGAGGTCCCTTGTCGTGCTTTTAATTTGGGAACACTACACATTCTGCCTTTCCTATTTTCCAGTTTGTTTGAATGGTAATTGGGTTTAGTTTTAGGTTTGGTACCAGTTTTTCGATCATTTTCCATATGTAGATTATGATGTACCTCTCTCTTCTTCTTTCCAGTGAGTACAGATTTAGTTTACGTAGTCTTTCCCAGTAGTTGAGTTCTTTGCAGCAAATATATAATATATATATATATATATATATATATATAAACACGCACGCACACGCATTTCTTATCTTCAAAATCTCGCCACAAATTATGCTATTTTTTCGTTATTTTTTCCCTTTTTCTAATGATCATTTTGTAAAACTTTCATTTGTTTTTTTTAAATTCATAATATGAGAGTGAAATGTATCCCCGCCCGAGATCTGGGTATATAAACACGGTAATAAATGATCCACACTCGCAAGGAAAAATCGCTGGAATTGCTTTTCATTTTTCATTGTGTATGTGCATTATATATATATATTATATATATATATATATATATATGCAAAATGACTAAGCAAATACATTTTTATTTAATAATATTGTTTGTGGTATTTTGTTTTCTGCGAGTAAACCGTTACCCAGGCCCCCGACCCCCATACAACTCTAAATCCAGCCCCCACCGCTCCTTTTACTCTTCTTTTGGGTGTGACAAAGCGAAATTTACCTCTCTCATCAATAGCGAGGAAGTGTTCGAATAGATTTAAAGGGCTCCTTCTTTTCCTAGACATCTCAGTCACACACAAAGGAGTATCGTGTCGTAAAAATGTTTGAGGCCCTTTAACCAACATCATAATGGCAAAAATGTTCGTGTGACGGAGGGGATCTACAGCTTTACGGGGAATTTGAACCCTATGTCGTCACATGTCGTTGTGGTGTATATATATATATATATATTATATATATATATATATATATATATACATACAGGGTGGGCCGTAAGTTTCCATACATAGGAAAAATTAAACGTTTGTTTTTATGTTTCAGATACCCTAAGAATATGCGTTGACGTAAGATCTTGTTTACTGATGAAGCAAATTTTACGTCAATGGAGAGGTTAATCGGCAAAACATACGTTATTGGAGTAATGCTAACCCTAACTGGCTGAGTCCGACGAAGATGCAAGGTGCCGGTAAAGTGATGGTGTGGGCCGGGATATGGGGTGACAGAATTATTGGACCAATTTTGTCAGTGGAAATCTTAATGCCGAAAGGTATCTTAACATGTTGCAAGAAGAGATTTTCCATCCCTGCTAAACGAGGAAGGTAACTTCCCAGTTTACTTCCAGCAAGATGGAGCTCCACCTCATTATGGTCTTCACGTGCGTCGGTATTTGGATCAGCAGTTTCCGGATGCTTGGATTGGTCGGCGTGGTCTGTGGAGTGGCCTCCAGATCCCCAGATCTCACCCCCCTTGATTTCTATCTTTGGGGGCACTTGAAGGCCATGGTGTATCAGGAAAAGATACGAGACATAAATCATCTAAATTCTAAAGGAACGTATCACCAACGCCATTACAAGAACGTCAACTGTGCTAATGCGTGTTCATCAACAGTGGGGAAACACGTATTGAAATGTGTTTTCAAAACAATGGCAACCATGTAGAGCATATTATATAAATAAAATGGTTGTCCATAACAAAATGTTTATTT
Source organism: Bathynomus jamesi (assembly GCA_023014485.1). Lineage (NCBI taxonomy): Eukaryota > Metazoa > Arthropoda > Malacostraca > Isopoda > Cirolanidae > Bathynomus > Bathynomus jamesi. Next base: position 25,934 of record JAJOZX010012786.1, on the reverse strand, counting down.
TTCCTATGTATGGAAACTTACGGCCACCTGTATATATATATATATAATTATATATCTATATAATATTATATATATATATATATATATATATACACACACGCCTCGTTGGTGTATTGGTTAGCATCGCTGACTACGAATCCCCCGTCCCCGGTTTCAGTTCCTGGTGACGGCAGTCGGCGCGCAGCAAACCAGCTGTTCATCCTTCCATACAATAAAATTGGTTGGTAGATAAATGGGTACCCTGGGTAGCCTAGTGGTTAAAGACGCTGGGCTGCTGATCGGGAGGTCGTGAGATCGACTTCCAGGCGAGGACTTTAATTTCTGTTGTGGTGGGTCGTGGCTCGGATTCCACGTCAAACTGTAGGTCTAAGGTAGAGTACCAAGTTTGACCTTCGTCAAAATGAACAGTTCGGTCGAAAGCAAAACGATGGTGTACACACACACACACACACACACACACACACACACACACACACACACACACACACTAGGTGTTGAAATTAAGGAGGATGTTTTTGTTCCTTAAGTTTATTACTTTGGTAAACTTGTACGCATGTATCTCTAAGTATGCGTGATTACGTGTAATTGCATGTTTTTTAATCCATGTCTACAATGTGCCCAGTTTTTGTCTATAATTTCGTGAACATTTCATTAGAATTAACTCACATACTCGATTACTGGACACACTAAAACGACATGTGCGTAAACACAATTAGAATTTATAATCGTTCTCTCTCTTCAGTTTCTTCGAGACGATTGTAAACAGATTTTGAAAAGGGAAATTTAACGGTGTTATTCCTTTCTACGCAAACAATTAATTTCTAATTGGGGGAGATTGCTGAGCACCTTCGGCCAAATAAACGGAAGATGGATTTTCTCCCCGTGCCATGTAGTACGTGACGGATGTTAAATAGAGGATTTTTATATATTTTGATTTAAAAAAAAGAAGTACGTATCATCCGTGTTTGGTTGGTGTAAAGAACTCTCTCATATTATGAACGTGTTTGCGTTTGAATTGCGTACGTGAAAATAACTAAATATATCTCTATAAATGTATCTATTTATTTATGAAGTTTGATACTCGTCGGGTAATAGTGGCACGCAGTGGCATCTGTTTTATTGGGCTAGTCGTAACCATGTTGCGACACCTCTTCATATTAAATCAACCAGACTCGGCGAATGTAATGATGGGGTGTTTAACCTCCTTCGCAACATCTAAGGTCGTATGGTGGAGGGGAACTACACTTTTTCGTGGGATCTAAAACGCGTGTCGTTACATAATCTGGACGCTGAGACGGTTTCCCATTTCGACTACCCTCCAAACTTAGTGTCGCTTAACTTTCGCTGATCGATGGGAAGCTGTGTTCCGACACTGGCCACGACGTAGCATAGCGAGGCTCAGCGACTTGTTGGGTCTTGCACCCGAGGTGTATATTAAACAATTTATAAAAATTACTACATTTTACAGTATTAAATTCGAAGCCCCGTTAAGAGCATATTTTGCGTTTTATAATATAGTTGAAATAGTGTTTATTTTTTGGTCAGAAATTATTCTTTGGTTATCGCCGTGTCAAGAGATGACATGACGGTCCAATAGACATTGGTCGACGAGATAATCTATCGATACTTTAATAAAGTAACTATAATAAAACCTTGAAAAAAACTTGTCAGTAAGATGTCCAAATGTCTCAAAAGTGTCGTGATCCCGGGCACGGCATTGTCTCTCGGAATAGTAATAGTAGTAGTAGTAGTAGTAGTAGTAGTAGTTTTGTAAATGGGCATCAAATCTACTGTGCACTGTAACCTCTTCAGCAGTAAGGGAAATGAGCAATTGGATTAGGTTGAAGCTAACCTCGTCAATTACAATGATACAAAAGTTTCTTCGTTTATTTATAGGCGACGCGTATATTACAGAGTACAAAAAAGTAGAGTTTAATCTTTTATCCTTTCAATATATATATATATATATATATATATATATATATATATATATATATATAAAGGAATGTAAAAATTAGTGTGTATTTTTTTCTTGCCCATTTCAGCATCAGATTTAGAAATGGAAATCAATGGATTTTTTTGTTCCTTTTTCCGATTTTGTAAGAGAAATTGAAATTTAATTCTTTATTTTTCTTTGCATAATACAAATTATTATTATTATATATATATATATATATATATATATATAATATAATATATATATATATATATAATAATATATATATATAAATATCTATAATATATATATATAATATATATATATTATATATATATAATATAAGAATATTGATTGCTTCGCACTCAATGTCATTCCCATTCGCGTTCCGCAAGTGAAAATGCAAATTTGTAAAAACAGTTCCTTGATTTGAGAAACAGTTACTCCCATTCACATTTGCAGTAAGACGCGAAATAAGGATGGCTAATATTTCCTAACTTAACTTAGCTGAACCTAACCTAACCTGGGTTAGATTGGGAAAGCCATGGCTGAGAATGTCCCGAAATTGGAAGAGATCTATTGAGAATTGCCACTCATCCGATTCTCACTCGTCGATTTCTCTCACTTTTGGGCCAAGAATGAGCTGCGAAAGACTTTGAGTGGGATGATAACCACTTTGTTTTCACAAAGAATTTGCATTCGCAAAAAAGTTTTCGCGACATCTCATGAATTTGGTCCTTCTCGTAAAAAAACAAAAACAAAAAAAAAAACAAAAAAGTGTGTTTTGAAGAAATCGCAGCGCAAAATTTACTTTTACAATAAATTATTATTTCCTTTTGATATTTCCTTTTAACATTATTATTATTACAAATCTAAACTAAATTTCTATTGATTACTAAAGGTAAATTGATTTGAAGATAAAAACCTCAACGATACTTGCCTATTTATAAGTTAATAAAAATTCCATGGATCGGACGTTGTTATTTGCGTTAATATTAATTTTATAGGAAAATAAACGCGCTATCATTTCACACATTCAACAGTATACTATACAGGGTGTCCCATAAGTCGCTCTACCCCAAATCTTTTCGTACTAGAATAGGGTGAGGTAAAGGGGGTTATGGGACACCCTGTACAGCACAGCTGCGTAAACGGTAGTTTTGAAATTGTAGATATTTTATCTCAGTATGTGTAGAATAGGTCTACGATGATATGAATGTATTTATAAGAACAGGTGCATTTGTTTCACGTTGGAGAGAGAGAGAAGAAAAACTTGCGGCGCATTTTGCTCCTGATAAATCATGTACCCGGACCTATGAAACCAAAAATGTCTGCAATGCGAAGTAACGAGACAAGTAATATATGCATCGATGATTATATAATATATATGGGATGAATTTCACACTTACGTGAAATGAATGAATCATGCCAACCCACAAGGAAAAGAAAAAAATTACTCCAAGGCCTTTCGTGTATTCAGCAATACAGGGAATTCCCTGACGAGGTGTATTGATAAATACACGAAAGGCCTTAGAATAATTTTTCTTTTTCCTTGTGGGTTTGCATTTTATATATATATATATATATATATTATATATATAACTGGGGCATCATTTTATTTATATATAAAGATAATTACATTATTTTTCCTGGATGTGTAAAATGGAAGAGACTAATTTTCTTTTATTGTAATTACATCAAAATGAAATCTAAAATTATTCTTCAATTAAATTTAACGTGTCGTAGATTAATTTAATTGTTTATTGGAATCTGTGTTAAATTTTTCCTGTGGTTCTAATTTGATTGTTACATAAAATTGGAATGTTGAATTATTATTATTATTATTATTTTCGTCAGACCAAGTAATAGATATTAAAATTTGGGCGTACCCTGTCTACGAGAAATATATTGGTTAGGTATATTTCCTCATTGTACGCATTTAATCAATATTAACTTACATCATATTGGGATAATAATTCGGAAGAGTATTGCGTAAATATTTACGTATGCTAGTAATTATAAAGCTCTCGCGATGCAATATAAACGGTAAAACGTAATTTTAGAACGCTATAAACTACTCTTTTATTCGTAGATAAGTGAAGAGGAAAAATCAATTTAAAACATCAGTCTCGTTTTTCCTTTTTCCTTTTACCTCCAACCGCGAAATTCTCGCCGGGAAGCTGAAATTGTGAATCTAACTAATGAAAAGAGATCACAAATATTCACCTATCATTTTGAATAAGGTTAAAAAACAAATCACACGAAAACCTTCTGGGAGGTATACTGTATATACACGCTGGTTGCCGTCGCCGAGATGAAACGTCTCGACCAGTAAGAAAGCGATACGTCACGAGTTAAGTAACATAATCGACGAATGGGAAATCACGGTGCGCGCATCGTCATAGCAACGTTGGTTCGGTAGAACGTGTTTTTTACGATTCAAACAGCGGCGTTAGGTTCATTTACGATTGGTTTGTGCGTGTCCAGAGGAGGTTGAATGGAGATGTGCAAATTGAACCCCCAGCAGTTCAGGATGGAGAAAGGGGCTGATGAGGTTGATAAGGGTTAACCGAATGGAGTTCTTGCGCATTAACACTCGCGCAGTTTTGATCTTTGGCTGTTTTGCATCATTGCTTACTTTCTTTGCCTTTGTTTTTCTATAACTTTTTTTTTTATTTCTTAAAAACTGTTACGTAAGGGTCAGAATGTAATTATTTATTACTCTTAAAAACCGCCTTTCATTTATTGAAATTAGAAGTTATATATATAACTTCGCCGTTATATGTTTTTTAACACGGTCTTTTTAATATTACTTTTACTCCGTCGGGATAATGCGCGTGTGTAGTCGAATATATTGTAGAAGAGTGGAGAAATAATTTACTCAGACCTCCGATACGGATATTTGTCCGATGGCCAGTGAAGAATAGACGTCATATAAGATCATTTTTATCGGCGGAACGATCGATCAACTTCCTTTTAAAGTAAGAATTGCAATTGAAAATAAATAAGTACTTTTATTTTTTGGAAATGATCTAATTAGTCTCTAGTTACACTAATTATACTCAATATTTTGTAATGAGGTCGTATATATACATACATATCAATATTTTATTACCTTTTTTTTATCCCTTCTTGGCATAATTGATACCCACTTCACGCAGTAAAAAAATTAAATATTTAATACTTTTGAAATAGTATGTATATATATATCTATATATAATATATATATATATATATTATATATATATATATAATTATTTTATATATATATATATATATATATAGTGTGTGTAAACGTTACCCAATTTCTAAAGATGATAATAATTATATATATATTATGCAATAAGCATATCTTATTTCAAAAGTATAACTGCATTATGAAAACTTGATATAGTGAAGAAGGTGTTTCGAGCCCACTATCACTGGGTATGCCAGACCAATGCACTAATCATTTATCCGCCCAGATGAAGATAGATATAGAGTATTCATCTCGCACTACCATATACAGCAGCAGAGAGTTCGAAACGCCTGTTATATATATATATATATATATATATATATATATATATACTGTATATAAAATGAATTGCAAACTACATTTTTTAACGAGGTAACATAACGTCATTTTCGATTGACCTCTCGTCATCTTCTGCGTCGATTTTGGCAGTAAATAAAAAAGGTTCGCGCAACCGAGGTTAGAAGGTGGCTTGACCGGAGTGGGTATACTCGGGTATTTGGGGGCATTAAATCTCGAAATCTTTGCCCTCTTTGTAACGTCACCGCAAAGGGAATGGCGGTTGCTTGCTTGCGTGGTGTTGGTGGAAAGAACCGAAAAAGAGAGGATGTTGCAAGGCCCTGTTTTTATCTTTCCTTCCAAGGCGGTTCCTCACAATTACACTCATTAAGACTTCCAACGCTGAACTTTTTACTAAATTTATGATTAAGATGTATGTATTTGCTATATATATATTATATATATATGTGTGTGCGTGTGTGCGCGCGCGCGCGCACGCACGTACATCTGTTTGTACACAATATGTTGTGGTGACATTATGTAGTGTAATGCTTGGGTTAATTGACATTTATCATAAATCGTATATTTCAGAAATACCCTTTTACACACACACACACACACACACACACACACACACACACACACACACACCACACACACAGGGTGGGCCATAATAAATAACCTTACCGAAGTGAGTTTCGTTAAATTCACTTCTTCGGTAAAGCGACTTATGGCCCATTTTGTGTATATATATATATATATATATATATATATATATATATATATATATATATATATATAATGAGAATTTCCCTTTTTAACTTTGTTTTGGTGCGTTTCACGTTATTTATGGATTATATCTCTGGTAATGTATGTAATATTGAGCAATGCAGTTCAAAGGTGGAATTTAGTCCATTTTGGCTCACGTAAAGAGTCTGCCCTATTAATTATAGTTTCTCTTTCCCTCTCACGAAACTTTTTTCCACAATCGTTATTAAATTATGGGTAATAATTTAATTGGTGTCATACCCTTTTCACTTGGTGTTATCTTCACTCGTGAAAATTTGCATTTTTTTTTTTTGTTGTTGCTTGCGTGGGGGTTGGAGGGAGGCGAGGCGATGCTACGAGGAAAAGGACAGAGTATACGGGAGGTAAAGACTGCTTTTACGCAGGGTGCTTTTATTTTCCTAATGAATCATTAATTTAGGATTAAAGGTTTAAATATTGAAGTTAATATATATATATATATATATATATATATATATATATATATATATATATAATATTGGTCTCGAACAGCTGTTTAGTATTCTTAAGTTCGTCCTTATTCCTTTCATTTGCAGGATTTGATGTGGTAGAGTTGTTTTCACTTCTTATCCTTCTGTCATAGTCAGCTCCTCTTCATGGCTGTAAATGTCTTTGTGTGTATATATATATATATATATATATATATATATATATATATATATATATATATATATATATATATATACACACACACTTTAGAACTATATTAGAAGTATGCGTTTATAACTGATCGCAAACAATATTAATTGCTCGTAAAAATACTGTGAGTGTTTTCCTGGTTTGCATGAGAGTCTCTGTGCATGGCGCATTTCTTTCATGACGAAGGTTTTCTGATTTTTTTTTTTGTCTAAATGGTGAATGTATTTCTTAAAAGAGGTTTCACAATTAGTTTGGATGTATATATCCCCTTATTATATATATATATATATATATATATATAATATATATATATATATATATATATATATATATATATATATCGGGTGGCCCCAAAAAAAACGCCTTGAGATTTGAACATCAATAACTTAAAAATATGCAGTTCACACTTCCAGAATTTACATAACCTTTACCTCAATCTATTGATAAGCCATCATAAAAATTTCAGACCTCTAACATAAAATACTTTTTCCACAGCTGAGGGAACAATGAGGTATGGTGAAAAAAGAAACGAATATCATAAACTGAAAAAATTTTATAATTCACATCTTATCAACAAATATGATCAATATGTCCGCCGTCCTGCTTACAAACTAATCTTAACCTTTTCTTCCACGACATGATACAATTGATACATTTTCTGATTCTGTAATGTTATTTTGCCACAGCATTCGAGTATTTTTTTCTTTAATTGCATTTCTGTAGACTTTTCTGCTTGGCCTTCATAAATCTTCTATGCTAGAGTGTTCCATGGGATTGCAATCAGGTGATTGTGGAGGCCAGTCGTTTTTTCTGTTGTAGATAATCCTGTGTGAACTTGCTACTTTGAGCTGCAGCACAATCTTTTTGGAGTATGAAATCGTTTCCATAATACAGACGCCGACAATCAGGCAAAAGATTCTCCACTAAGAGATTTACATAGGTTTCTGAATTAACTTTTTTATTTTCTGAAATGAAATGAATTTTCGTCTTTCCATTCCACGATACACCTGCTAATACCATGATTTTTTTGGAAAACCGACTTGTCTGGTGGGAAAGTCTCGATGGAGGAATGTGTTTCTTATGCCGACCATAAACAACATCGTTCTGGGAGTTTCGAGCAATCTCGATGGTGAAATCTTTTTCATCTGTAAAACTATTTTTTTAACATCATTGGACGAAAATCTATCAAGCAATTTTCTACAACGAATTTTTCTTTTAGCTCTTACATTGCTGTCACGTCTTGAAACACGGATCCTTTTAAATGCTTTAAGTCCTACCGTTTTCTACATTCTTTGTATGGAACTTCGACTGATACCTAAATTTCTTGCAATTTTCCTCTGAGAGCAGTGTGACCCAGGTCGATCCTCATGAGATAGGCTCATCATTTCGATCATTGCTATATTGTCTTGAGTTTAAACTGTTTCAGGCCGACCACTTCCACGCTTCCGTGCCGTCGAACCGGTTGCTTTAAGTTTTTTAATTATTCTATTCACAGACGCAACATTACAAGTTATTCCTGGAAATTCCCTCAAAATTCTTGCCCCAGTCCATCTTTTTTCCAAGAAACACTTTTCAATCACTACTTTTTCACCGTTAGTTATAATGTTATAATGTTTCAGACTAACAAAGACCCTAAGATCCACTCATGGCTGGTCTATCTAAATATATATATATATACAGGGTGGGGCACGGGAACCAAGTGTTTTTGGAATAATCAGGAAAATGATATTTATTTTTGTAAAGAAAATATATTGGTAGAACAACATTCGTAAGAACATAGCATTTCATGTCATAATAATCATGTACCGAAAATTATATCTGGCATATGATGTCCTTGGCCGTCGACGCATTGTTGAAGGCGTTTACGAAAATTGGCCTCCACTCTTCCCAGCAGGTCTCTGTTGATTTGGATGATTTGTTGACGGATCGCTTCCTTCAATGCATCTAATGTACGGGGCTTGTCCTCGTAGACACGTGACTTGAGGTACCCCCATAGAAAGAAGTCACATGTGGACAAGTCAGGGGACCGAGGGGGCCATGCAATGTCACCAAATCTCGAAATGAGATGGTTGGGAAACAGGGGGCGAAGAACAGCCATTGACGCTCTGGCGGTGTGTGGCATGGCCCCATCTTGCTGAAACCACAAATGTCGACGAGCAATACGCCTTCTTCGTAACTCAGGGATGAAAAAGGTGTTCACCATCTCAATGTAACGCCCAGATGTTATGGTAACGGTAACCCCATTTTGTTCGAAGAAATAGGGACCGATGACGCCAAACTTTCCCACCGCGCACCAAACTGTAACCTTAGGGCTATGCAGCGGTTTTTCATGGAGTTGTCGCGGATTTTCAGCAGCCCAATACCGACAGTTTTGATTGTTGACGGCCCCATTAAGGTGGAAATGGGCTTCATCACTCATTACCACCATCATGTTTTCATTCTGCTCATAAAGTGCAAGCATTTCCTGTGCAAAATTCAGTCGTTGGGGGCAATCGTTTACATTCAATTCCTGCACCATCGCTAACTTGTATGGGTGAAAATGTAATTCTTCATGCAAAATCCGTCTAACAGTACGATTGCTGATTCCGAGTGCAGCTGAATGTCTCCGAGCAGAGCGGCCTGGGCTTTGCAACATCGCTTGTCTGACCCTTTCAACGTTCTCTGGAGTACGCACATTGCGTTGCGGCCCCTTCGGTTTTGTTTTCATTATTGAGCCTCCTGTTCGAAGATTGTTAACCCAACGTAAGATTGTGTCACGAGCGGGAACAGAGTCATTTCGATGAATGTTGAATCTGCGGCGAAACGCACGCTGAACTGCTGTCACTGACTCGCCACTCCTAACAAAATGATCATACGCGAACATGCGGTGTTCTAACGTCCACTGCTCCATGATGGCACCTGAAAGATAAAGGTGAGTGTTAGTTAAAGCTAAATGCTATGAACCCAGGAATGGAATGCTACCTACCGCACGCCCCTCCCATTCCTAATGGCCGATTACTAGCTATTCAAAAAACACTTGATTCCCGTGCCCCACCCTATATATATATATTAGTGATGTAGGTCGCATCCGCATCCGCGGAACATCCGCACATTTTATCGCATCCGCATCCGCACTTTGGACTGCGGATGTCGTGCGGATGTGGACCGTTGAGATAAAATGTCATTAATAAGTGGAAATTATCAAATTCTACTATATTAATAGAACTAGTTCATTGTGCGCAAAAGTGATGCAAGCGACAAGACGAGAGGCTGTTCTTGTATGAAGTTACTCTCTTGCAACCTACTTAGATCCACGTTACAAAGCTAAGTTATTTTCACCTAGTACATTAGAACGAGTTAAATCATCACTTGGCAAAGCAGTTGAAGAGCTTCAATCTCTTGAATCTGTCGCTTCGCCACCCACCAAAAGAATAAAAGTTTCAGTGACAGAACCAACACCTTCAACGAGCAAATCTATCACAGAATCTCTCTCTCAGTTTCTTGAGTCAAGCAGCAATGACGAGACCTACGCGATGTCAAAAGATGTAGTAAAAATGATCGAGAGCTATCACCAAGAAAAACGCCTGGCTGCATGTGACAATCCTATTAGTTGGTGGAAAAATACGCAGAATATCTATCCATACTTGAGTAAACTTGCAAGGAAACATTTAGCCTGTCCTCCAACAAACGTACCAAGCGAGAGATTATTTAGCAGTGCTGGATTAATATATGATGAAAAGAGAAACAGACTGGCAGCAGAAAAGGCAGAAAAATTAATGTTCCTTAAGCATAACCTTCCTATAATTAAGTTTGAACATTAAACGATGAACATCTTAGTTTACTTTATTTTAATTACTCATTTATAAATATGCCTAATAAAACTTTAAACTTAATATAAATAGTTATCAAGCTAATTAAAGATCTCTTTCTATAAGGGTGGAGGTTGGGGAAAGAGGTCGGTGGGGTGCATTTGAGTTGGGTTCACGTCCCGCATCCTGGTAACACAATTATGGTTTCTAATTGTGGCTGAAACTCAACAAAATATAACGAATTTATTTGCAGACGAATTCACTAATTGATTTCTATATTAGTTAGATGCTTGATATTATTTTATATGTTCAGAGAAAAGTACAGCAATTATTGTACAATTAATCAATTATACTACATTATAGCTACAGCTCTCTCTATATAATAACTTATTATATACGTTAAACACAACAAATCTCGAATATATCCTAAAAAATAACGAAAATGTAGACATCCGCATCCGCATCCGCGGATGTTGAAATCAAACATCCGCATCCCGCATCCGCGGATGTGAAAAAAATGACATCCGCTACATCACTAATATATATATATATATATATATATATATATATATATATATATATACAGTGGCGATTTCTTAATGAATGCAACGCATGCAATGCATGTGTTAAATATGTTCTCTTTTCAGATCTAAGTAAGGATTATAATTGACAAAAATAATTTTCAGAAACTAAAAATAGTCTAAGGCTTCAATCACGCATGTACTGGCTATTGGGCGGTGTAAACAAAATTATGTCTTATTTCATTAGACAATTAAGAACATTTTTCTGTACACAGATCGAAATACTTGTAGCTAAAGCATTCACTAATTCAGTCTGGGTACAGAAAAATGTTCTTAATTGTCTAGTGAAATAAGACATGATTTTGTTTACACCGCCTTGCCTTGGGCAATTTTTTAAGGAGACTTCTCACTATCCATAAGATATTTTTTTTGAGCCTCATAGCTAAATTCAAAAGGCAATATGTTTTAAAATATGCTTAGAAAATTTACTTAATATTTTTACTAAAAATAATTAAAAAGCTTTGTTCTGATTTTTTTTAATTAATGAAAATAATACGGCATGCATTCAGTTTTATAGGTGCATTCACCAAAAAGTAACATCTGGCAATTCTGACAAGGCTTCTTTCCAGTACCACCGCCGCAAGCATCCACTTGTGTTCGGTGTTCCCTTTTGTGCTTTAATTATTTTGGATAATCAGTTAAATAAATTATAGCATTGTAGTGCCCATAATGACTGACGATGTGTTTAATCAATTGAAGACTAGAAGATTTTACTCACTCTCTTTTGATGAGAAAAAGCGCATATTGAATAATGGCAGACCGATTCCACATTTGAATTTAAGCAAAGAAAATAAAGGCTTCACTAGGAAATTTAATCCTAAGCTGTATGATGATGTTCCCTGGTTATGTGGAAATATTTCAAATAACAAATTGTACTGTTGGTCGTGTTTCCTATTTTCAAGAGATAACTCTGTGTGGAATTCTGTTAGTCGTGGATACGACGATTTAAACAATTTACATACTGCAATTTCTCGCCATGAAAAATCTCTTGCTCACATAAATGCATTTGTTGATCTTAAAACATTTGGAAAGTCAGAAAGAATTGATTTAATACTCGACAAGCAGAAATCAGTTGCCATTTCCAGACATAACGAAGAAGTTAATAAGAATCGAGAAATTTTGAAACGTTTGATTAGGATAACATGTTTTTTAGGTATGCAAGAATTAGCATTTCGCGGTCACAATGAAGAAGAAAACGCTGACAATAGGGGTAACTATATTGAATTGGTATTTTGTATGGGAGAATTCGATGAAAAGCTTCAAAACCATTTAAAAACTGCGACTGTTTTTAAGGGAACATCATCTGCTATTCAGAATGACATAATTCAATCTATTAGTGCAGTTATGTTAGAACAAATAAAACGTGAGCTTATCGACTGCATGTATGTGGCGATTTTATTAGATGAAACATCTGATGTCAGCTGTTTTTCTCAACTCTCTACTGTTGTTCGTTATGTTAATAAACATGGAGAGATTTGTGAACGATTTAAAATTCAATGACGTCAGCAATGATAGAAGTGCAGGAGCGATTTCTGATTTATCTATAAGGCAACTAGGTGAACTGGGCTGTTTGAAAAAATTAGTTGCTCAAACCTACGACGGTGCTGCTGTTATGGGGAGCGATCTTAATGGAGTACAAACAAAGATTAGAGAAACTGTACCAGAGGCTATTTTTCTTCACTGCTACGCCCATAAACTTAACCTTGTTTTATCCCAAGCTGTCGCTGAAATTTCCGAATGTAATAATTTTTTTTCAGTATTAGGAAGTTTGTCATCATTTTTCAGCAGTTCAACTAAGCGAACTTCAATGCTTGACAAAGTTGTTGGAAAGCGTTTCCCTAAACTGGCTCCAACGCGGTGGAACTATTCATCTCGTCTAGTTGAAAGAGTTAAGGAAAATAAAGAAGATATAATAGATCTTTTAAAAAGCATTCTTGAAAACCCAAAGAAATTTGATGAAAAAACAAAAAATAGTGCACGCGGATTGCTTGCTGGTATCGATACTTTCGATTTTAATTTTTTATTAGAAGTATTTTCTTCAATTTTTCCTTTTACTGAATATCTATTTAATGTGCTGCAAACAAAATCTATGGATATTGTGTATAGCTCAATCACCGTTGAAAGCACTATGAAAAAAATCAAACAAATAAGGGATACAAAATTTGCAGATATGTGGGACTTGATAACAGAAAGATGTGGTGAACCTGTATGTAAAAGGAAACAGAGTCTTTCTCCACAAGAGAAGTATAGTCAACTATTTCATGAAATATTCGATAATATACTTCTTCAAATGAAAGAGCGTTTCAGTTCAATGGAAAAATTGGAATTCATTGAGCTTTTAGATTGCAAAAAATTTGAGTTCTATGATGTTACTTTCCCAGAGAGAGCTTTTGAATCTTTGAAAAGAAGCTACAATTCATTTTTTGAGTTTCCTCGTCTCCGTTCTGAATTGTGTGTTTTATATTCGCACAAATCTTTTGCCAAAAAGAATGTTGCTGAGCTCCTAAAATATCTACTGGAAAGCGAAATGCACAAAGGTCTTAAGGAAATATATAAATTGACGAATTTGATTCTAACTATACCAATATCGACAGCAAGTGTTGAGCGATCATTTTCTGCGCTTAAAAGAATTAAAAGTTATTTACGGAGTTCCCAAAGTGAAGAAAGGCTATCTAATCTTGCCTTAATTTCAATTGAAAAAAATTTCCTCAAGAAGCTTATGGAGAATCGAGAGTACTTTTACAATTTGGTCATCGAAGAATTTTGCAGGAAAACTAGGAGAGCAGAATTTCAATTCAAATAATGCTTCACAATTATTTAAGGTAAATTTTAAATTTGTATCTTTTTCTTTAGATCAATTCGGTAACTACTATATATAAATATGTCTAATTTTTTGTTCGCATATTTAAGCCTAACATTAAATGAACTTTCCTTCAAAGAGGTCCCCAAAAGTTTGTAAAACACCTTTAACTTGCTAAGTTCTATGTAAACAATATGCAAAGTTTGGGCAAGAGGGTTAGGCGGATGTTTTTCTTCCATTCCATAACATTGCATGCCTGAACAAAAATGTCACGAGTCGCCACTGATATATAAGCACACCGGACAAAAAATTAGTCACCCCCCTCAGAATGTACCTAATAACGTGTGACGGCGCCTCTGGCCTTGATAACCGCACGAATCCGGCGAGGCAGAGACTCTACGAGGTTGTGCATGTACTGAACATCGATTTGCTGCCACTCGTTCATCAGCCGGTCCCGAAGTTCCGCCAGAGTCCGTGGGTGTCTATTCCTGCGCTTCACTTTCTGTTTCCAGCCTGAACAACACCTTCGACGCATTCAGGATTAAAGGCTTCATTGGACCTGCGATGTACTCGTCGCCTCCCATCATTGGAGAACAAACAAAAACGGGACTCATCGGACCAAATTACACGTTTCCAATCTGCCGCAGTCCGGTTTTTGTGCCTCTGAGCCCATTTATAACGTGCCAATTTGTGACTTGCTGTTAACAGCGGCCTCTTCCGTGGTACCCTGCTCCAGATGTCCATCGCATGCAGTTCTCGTCGCAATATCCGTTCGGAAATTGGTCGCTGGAGAACCTCATTGGTTTCTTGGAGCAATTGTTCTCTGGTTTGAAAACGATTTGCAGTTACTAGACGAGAAACATGGAGGCGGCCCCTATTGTCGAGAATTGTTTTCCGGCCACAGTTACGCCGTCGATTGTCAGTTGATTGCGAACTACACCACTCTTTGTAAACTCGCTGGACAGTACGCGTTGACACACCAACAAATTGGGTTACTTCAGACATTTTGTGTCCGTGGGCTCTGCCAAACACGATGGCTCCTTTTTGCCACTGAGTAACGTCTGCCTCACGACCCATTTTGCAGACTACAGGGTTGGCCGTAAGTTTCCATACATAGGAAAAATAAACATTTTTTTATGGACAACCATTTTTATTTATATAATATGCTCTACATGGTTGCCATTGTTTTGAAACACATTTCAATACGTGTTCCCCACTGTTGATGAACACGCATTAGCACAGTTGACGTTATGCTTGTAATGGCGTTGGTGATACGTTCCTTTAGATGATTTATGTCTCGTATCTTTTCCTGATACACCATGGCCTTCAAGTGCCCCCAAAGATAGAAATCAAGGGGGGTGAGATCTGGGGATCTGGAGGCCACTCCACAGGACCACGCCGACCAATCCAAGCATCCGGAAACTGCTGCTGATCCAAATACCGACGCACGTGAAGACCATAATGAGGTGGAGCTCCATCTTGCTGGAAGTAAACTGGGAAGTTACCTTCCTCGTTTAGCAGGGATGGGAAAATCTCTTCTTGCAACATGTTAAGATACCTTTCGGCATTAAGATTTCCACTGACAAAAATTGGTCCAATAATTCTGTCACCCCATATCCCGGCCCACACCATCACTTTACCGGCACCTTGCATCTTCATCGGACTCAGCCAGTTAGGGTTAGCATTACTCCAATAACGTATGTTTGCCGATTAACCTCTCCATTGACGTAAAAATTTGCTTCATCAGTAAACAAGATCTTACGTCAAACGCATATTCTTAGGGTATCTGAAACATAAAAACAAACGTTTAATTTTTCCTATGTATGGAAACTTACGGCCCACCCTGTATATCCAACACACACTTTGTTCTTCACCACCTCACGAAACAGATCTGATCCTGTGTGCTACGTCACCGCTACTTGTCACTTACCAATGCTACATCAGCGCCCTCTGTGTGACCTTGAACTTCCTACTATCGGTGCTATTAGGGGTGACTAATTTTTTGTCCGGTGTGTTTATATGCGCCTCGGTGGTGTAGTGGCTAACGTCGCTGACAACGAATCCATCGGGATCGAGACCCGGTGACGGCAGGCGGCGCGCAGGAAAAACTCAGCTGTTCATCCTTCCACACAATAAAAAAAATTGGTTGGTAGAAAAATATCTATCCAAACAACCAGACAACTACGACTTTGATAAACTTTAATGACTTACCCTGGATAGCGTAGTCGTTAAGACGGTGGGCTGCTGGTGGGGCGTGGTTTGGATTCCACTTTAACTGTAGCTCTAAGGTGGTGACAAACTTGACCTCCGTCAGAATGAATAATTCGGGCGGAAGCGAAACCAAGGTTAACCAAGGTTATATATAAATTAAAAAGTTTATTGGCAGACCAATAGGCCATGTGATAAATAGTCATAATTAGAGACTTCAAAAAAGTTCGTAAAACGTTTTATGAACTTTTTTGAACTTTTAGTACTTTTACGAACTTTTTGAACTTTTAATAATGTTATGAACTTTAAGTAGTTTTATGCACTTTTTGTAATATTATTATTAATAATATTACAAAAAGTGCATAAAATTACTTTAAAAGTCCAAAATATTAATAATTTATTAATATTTTTGACTTTTAAGAGACTGAACTTAACTTTCGAGCATATAGAAGAGAATATGATTCTTCAATGGAATAAAGATATTGCTTAACATGTTCAATAACTTCTGTGTTTGTTTAACGAATAAAGTAAAAGTTTTTCTTTGGAGTTTCATAGTTTTTATAATTTTGTATTTTTTAAAATCTAATTTTGTCTTTTAGCAAGTGCAATGAAGAAGTATGCTTTTTCATGTGTAATTCTTGATACCTATAATTGATAGATCTAATTGATATGTAATGAATTTATTATGAACTTTTTTGAACTTTTTGGCAAATTTAATGAACTTTTTTGAACTTTCAAGGCATTTTTTATGAACCTTTTTGAAGTCCCTAGTCATAATACAATCTGGAACAGAATAAATAAATAAAATAAAATAAAAATGCAAGTACTGAGAATAGAAATAGAAATAATAATAATAATGAAAAATAACAATGTCGAAGTTAAGTGGAAAACGACAGACAAACGTTTTCATACCATGAATTCTATAGTATTCACCCACCGCCTTAGATGACATAATATTTTAGGACTGATAAATAACTTGGATAATTGGGTTGGTTGATTTTTTAATTCTTTGCATTAAAATGTATTGAGCGCGTCTTGTTACCTATGAGAAGCTCGAGACATTGTGGTTAGCAAACATTTGCTTAGCTGAGCATTTCGGGGGGGGGGGGGACTTGCCGAAGAGTCTGAAAGATCTCTTGTAAAGCAAATTTAGGGTTCTGCCAGAACATTTTTTTTAGAATTCAGCCAGAATTCCTGTGTGTATATATATATATATGTGTGTGTGTGTGTGTGTGTGTATACAGGGTGTTATCAAATTATATTTCATAAATTAGTATACTTATTCAGGACGTAAAAGTGAACAAAAAAGTTCGTATGAACATAAATCCGCAATCGCATCGTTTCCGAGATACATTATTTTTTTTGTCGAGGAAGATTCAATTAAAATGAAAGCCATTGAAGTTTATCGACGGTCAATTGAAAGAAATGTAGGCCTCGATGGTAATCGCCTCTCAGGATACCCATCAACATACAGGCGTTGGGCAGCAGCTGCGTTGCCTAGCATCTCTCCTAACACGAGATGCGTATCAGCAAGTTCTTCAAACGAATACCACTCCATAACGCTCTGTAACATTACATTAGAGTGACACATGAAATGAAGGAAATAATTTTGATTTCTAAAATGACAACTAACGAAATACTATCAAAACAAAAGAAAAACATCTTCTAAATAACCAGACAACTACGACTTTGATGAACTTTAATGACTTTCTTTTTAATTGGATCGTCCTCGGCCAAAAAAATAATGTATCTCGGAAACGAAGCGATTGCGGATTTATGTTCATAGAAACTTTTTTGTTCACTTTGATGTCCTGAATATGTATACTAATTTATGAAATATAATTTGGTAATACCCTGTATATCGTGAACAACGTCCTTTCAGTTCGATTTTAGTTCTGAATTCCTGATCCTGAAGCTTCGATCAGAGAATATCAAGGAAAATTTGTTGAAAATTTAAGCTCGTGAATTCGGATAAACTTTTGTATTTTCCGAAAAGAAATGTCTTTGTTTATTATTTTTAAATATTTTGTGTATTATTTTTAACATACAGGGTGATTACAAATGACCTTGCCGATTTAAAATATTTATTATGAAAAAACTAACAAAGCTAGAGCGAAAAGCAAAATATACAAATAAAGAAAAACTCAAAAACTTTTATTTA
>JAJOZX010012786.1:0-2500 GCA_023014485.1 Bathynomus jamesi | reverse complement strand
CAACATTTATTGGCCAAACGTTTCGGTCCACTCAAGGGCCATCTTCAGTGAGCATCTAAAAAATAATCATAAAACTAAAGTAAATACAAAAGTCAAACTGTACAATAATAAAATCTAATACAAAAAAAAGTTAAAAAGTTGTTAAAAAAAAAAAAGTAAAAATAAAACAAACTAAAATTTCAAAAATTAAAAAGTTTAAAAATAAGTTAAAAATTTCTAAAAAGGACTAACCTGGATGGTAAAAGTTACAAATGAAAGTGGAGAGAAAGGAAAAAACAACTTAAGTCAGTGCGTTAGTTGCGTTAAAAAGGTGTTGGTTGGTTAGGATGTATGTAATTTTATCGAGGAAAGGCTATCATTTAGTTCTGGATTTAATTTCTTGATAAAAATGGATTCTAAAATTTTAAGATCAAGTGAATTAGAAGCAGACGACAAAATTGCAAAGGAGTCCTGGGGCCACGGGTGGTCATGGGTCTCTGAATGATGCCGAATAGCAGAGGATTCAGGAGTGGAAAGAGGGCGAGAAGTTCGATAAGAAAAACCCAAATGCTTCGAAATCCTAAGTTTTAACTGTAGGGCAGTCTG
This sequence comes from Bathynomus jamesi, assembly GCA_023014485.1. Classification (NCBI taxonomy): domain Eukaryota; kingdom Metazoa; phylum Arthropoda; class Malacostraca; order Isopoda; family Cirolanidae; genus Bathynomus; species Bathynomus jamesi. The sequence continues at coordinate 1,915 of JAJOZX010012786.1, read as the reverse complement.
CCCCACATAATGACTTTGGCAGGTCGCGCATGTATATAAATAAATAACAAAGGATCTCAAAAGCACGGGGAGGTGATCTGATCTTCATGGCGAAAAAAGGATTGCAGAGAATTAGAATTAAATTAATGATTATAAAGTCGCATTGAGGAAAGTGTCTGTCCAAAATAAAGTGGACATCTTTATTAAGTTGAAAAGTTAGTTGGTCTAAAAATGGAAGCTTAAGATAAACCTTCTGTTTCTGAACCGTGGACTGAATTATTTTAGGTGAATATAGGTTATTTAAAAATTTGGAAATTAAAGTCTCAAAAGTCAAAGTACAATAAAAATTATAGTTGAAAAATCTCTTAAGATACTGAATTTCTAAGTCAAATAAAGACCAACTTGAACAAAGGTGATAGGCTCTAAAAATACGACTTTTAATACTAGCCAGCTTAAAACTAAGTGGAATATTGCCAAAAAAATGAGTACCGAGTTGGGTAGTAGTTGGTTTTCTGTATACTTGTGTTGAGAAGCCTGTACTATGTTTATTTATGGTAACATCAAGAAACGAAATTTTATTGTATTGTTCTACTTCCATAGAGAATTTAATATTAGGATGCTTAGTATTAATGTAATTTCAAAATAAAGGGGCATGATCTTTATGCTTAAAAATGACAAAACAATCATCTACATAACGTTTAAATAAAATAGGTTTAAAATCAAGCGGGCAATCCCTCAGCCACTTTTCCTCGTGGAAACAAAGAAAACTGTTAGCAAAGGACGGACCAAGGGGGCGAACCCATTGCCATTCCCTCGTGCTGGTGGAAAAGTTCCTTATTAAAAAAGAATATGGTATCCTGGACTGATAACTTTAAAAGTTTTGAAAACAATTGTCTGCTTAATCCCAAAATGTCATTAGTAGAACCAAACAAAGAATATATAATAATATCACAAGTTTCTAAAACGTACATTGGTAAACAAAGACTGAACATGAAAGGAAGCCATGAAACAATCCTTAAACTTCAACTTTGTGACACAATCAACAAATTCAAATGAATCTTGCAAAGTGAAATGATTACGTGTGAGGGGGTCTATGATTGGGACCAAAAATTTTGCGAGGTTATAACTTGGTGTGTTTATGGCTGCCAAAATGGGACGAAGCGGAACTCCAGGTTTATGGGTCTTAGGCAGGCCATAAACAACAACCCCTGGGCTAGTAGTACCTGAAGCAAAAAGCTTATCGTAATAGTTGATCAAAAGCCCACGACTTTTGAGAGAACGTAAAAAGTTGTTGATTCTGTCCTCCAGTTTTACAATATATTTAAATGGATCAGTCTGCAGTTTCAAAAACTTAGTAGAATCAGAAAGTAAATTATACATTTTATTTAAATAGTCTTGTCTGTCTAAGACAACAACACCTTTACCCTTATCAGGCTTACAAAATAATACATTCTTATCCCTCCGCAAGTTCGTGAGAACTTTAAAATCACTAAAACTAAAACAGGACAAAAAAGCTTAAACCCATCAAACTTATAGTAGAACTTGTTTGCCAAAAGTTTACTATCTCCACGGACTAGAGTGCTGAAGGAGAAAGGGAAAAAGACTAATTTGATGGCAAAGTTTTTCAAACATAAACAATAACGACAAAAGTCAAGCTAAAAATGGGAAGTTTAAAAATCCAATCCCAAGGATAAAATTCTTTTTCTTCATTGATAAAACCTTATTGGAAAAGTTAGAAATAATTTTATTATTGTACAGTTTGACTTTGTATTTACTTTAGTTTATGATTATTTTTTAGATGCTTCTATTTAGTCACTGAAGATGGCCCCTGAGTGGACCGAAACGTTTGGCCAATAAATGTTGAGAGTCGTATCTCTGTTTTCATATTCCTATGAGGATAAGGTTCCCGAAGAACACTTCTATATATATATAATAT
>JAJOZX010012785.1:15000-95520 GCA_023014485.1 Bathynomus jamesi | reverse complement strand
GGCCGCCCTGGGCGATCGCACCGCTCGCCCCTGCCTTGGTACGGCCCTGAACGTATTACTCGTCTCATTTGTTATATTTACTCTTATTTCTTAGTACTCTACATTTCATACTTATTATAATAACTTTTAACACTTAATTTATATACTGATTATGTAATTCATTTCTCATTTCTACTCTAAATTTGTCTGTCCTAAAAATTACTCTTACACACAATATTTGGTGCTACTTTAGTATGCGGTCTACCTACGATTCGGCGGTCTACCTTTTAATTATATCTTATTATCTTCTTTACTAATTGCTTGTTTACATCCCGATGTCAATCGCCCTTGACGATTGGTTAGGTTTAGTCATGATATTTTCGTTAGTTTTAACGAAAATATCATGACTAAACCTAACCAATCGTAGGTAGACCGCATACTAAAGTAGCACCCAATATTTATATATTTCATAATCGTCATTATGTATGAAGCGTTTGTTTTATCTCTTAATTAAATTAAATAGCAATAGTCCAATTAAAAATTGTAGAATGTATGTTAAAACTAGTGTAATATCTAGGGCAGTCAAAAGTTGACCGAAAAAATTAAGAAAGTTGACCTTACGAATTGAAAAAATTGACTTATAAAGTTGCCTTTACTTTCAATAATAAAAACGATACTTTAATTACTTATTCTTGCTCTTCTACATCAGTTGACCGATTGTGGTAAATTATGAAGTATTTGCCGACATTTTCTGGCAAAAAATTGCGATCCTTACTTAATAATTTATTAAGCATGGAGAAAGATCTCTCTACAGCGGCAGTTGTTGGTTGACATTGCAAAAGCTGACCATAAACTGTTGGTGAGATTTCAGGTATACTGAGGTTAATTATTTCACAAATACCATTTGTCTTGAGTCTTGTTTCAATGTATTGTTTGACTGAACACATATCTTCGCCAAGGTTGATAGAAGAAATGGTTTCATATGCCTCTCTGATGGTGCAATCAGATGCTTCCATCCTACTCACTAAGCTAGCAATCAAACTATAATTCATTTTGATTGACATTAGTTGCTTTGGCAGTTTTTCATTAGCAACACTCTCTTTAGCCTTCTGAACAATGATTCCTTCATCTTCAAAATTTTCCACAATTGTCTTCACATTTGGAAAATTGTCTGCATAATAAAAAGCAGCGTTCTGCCAGCTTGCCCAACGTGTTACAATCGGTTCTGGAAGAGTTCCTATTTCAGCAAACAATTCCTTCCTTCTTTTGGTTTTAAGAGTAGAAGCCTTGACACATGCAATTAAAGTGTCAACATCACTATAAAATGCTCTTATTTGCATCGCACAATTATGTAACAGATGCGCAAGACACGTTACATGGAAAAGTCTTGGAAAAAGTTGCTTGAGTGTCGCTCCAGCTGACTCCATGTAACGAGCTGCATCAGACAGAAGTAAACAGAAATTTTCTCTTGGTATCTCGAATTCTTTTACAGAATCGTCAATCTTGTGTATGACAGTTCGTGCATTAACATTTCCAAGAAGAACATCGCACCTGATTAAATATGTTTTCTTGGGAACATCAATAGATCCAGCAAGTATGTTCAAATATTTTGAGCCCCTTACTTCACTTTCATCAACAATTAGGAAAACTAATTTACCCTCTAGCAAATGTTTTATTCTACTTAACTCACTTTCTGCCTGTTTCATTGCTATTGATCTGCAAGTTGACACGCAAGGCACTGCTACACCTAATTCAGAGAACAATTGTTTCACATGAGGGTTGCTCAACTTATGAAGCGGTATGTTGGATGACAGAAATGTAGTCACAAGTTTTTCCGAAAAATCTGAAGACTTGTACTTTAAAAGGGTTTGCGTCTTTTCATTTCCCACATTTTGGTCTATACCATGCTGGTGCTTTTGGGTAGAGCGATGTTTATCCACAAAAAAGGATTTGTCATGCTTGACCACAACACAACAAATCTGACAGTATAGCTCATTTTTTCCTGAACAAATGAATTCATTAGGATATTTTGCAATTATAGCGCGCACTTTAGCAATAGAATTAACTGCAACTTTTGGCATTTTAAATATCTGAAATCAAAAGAAATCGAAATCAGTGAAATCACAAATCAGAAAAAATCACAAATTAAAAATGGTAACCAGTAACCACAATACATACAACACAACCACATCCAAAACCAGAACGGACATAACTGAATAAGACAAATACGAGCAGCGAAGTTGCCAGTTAACCAAAAAGATGCCAATTTTTAGTTATTTTAATTATTTATTCCAAAAAATTGACATTATTTACCTCATTGCTATTTTTTGACCTAACAGGTAAAAGTTGACTTTTGGTTGACCTATTAACTTTGGTAATATACCCCCTACAGGTGTTTTTTTGCATTTTCAGTCGTTTCAGCGAAAAGTGCCCCATAGGAAACAATTTGACTTTATTGACTTTTGACCGCCCTAGTAATATCGTAATGTTTATTTTTACCAATAAAAAGGGATCTTTTCCAGTTTGTGTACCGTTTTTCATATAATTTATTTTTGATTGGTCATACAACCGCCGTCGATTATAACTTTTTAAGAGAGGTAAGTTCTTGATAACCTAACCTAACCTAGCCTAACGTAACCTAACCTAACCTAACCTTCTGTTTTACTCTATGCTGTGCCTAACAGAAGCAAAGAAACACTAGAAAGTTGCATAAAAGCCAACATTCTGCCTGGATCTACTATTATTAGTGATATGTGGAAATCTTACGATCAAATTGATAAAATCCCACATTATAACTTTCGTCACTACACTATAAATCACAGTGAAAATTTTGTCGATCCAGCGACCGGTGCCCACACTCAGCAGATAGAGAGCACCTGGAACGTCTTTAAACGACAAAACAAGCTGCATAAATGTTAAAATGCATTTCCGAATGGTCCTTGAATAAATAATTTCAATCTAAAAATGTTTACTATGCTGTATGTAATGTACTGTAGAAAACGGTACATAAACTGGAAAACGTCCATAAAAAGAAAGTAATTGATTGATTTATTCATTCATTCATTCATTGAAAGAATTGTTCTCACTCTAAACTAACATAATCTGAACATATTTGAAATGTTTTTTAGTTCAGTTAATAATTAATATACACAACTGCATTTAAACTTACGAGGAAAAAATGTATTATTAATATTGGCTTGGGATACGTTGGAAGAGATAAACTACTCGCGAGCGATGTTCATATCAAGGAATGAAATAGTGTATTAGATTTAGTTTAGAAATAAATTTAACATTTAAATAATAATATATCCGAGTGGAATGCCTGTATAAAAGGGATCTGAGCCGCATCGATTCAACAACCGAACTTCGTTCTAACCTAAACATAGGCTATGGCTATGAGATTCCTTAACCCAACTTTACTAAACTATGGCTGAACATACCAACTGGAGATAAGTTAGGTTTCAGCGGAAAATTGGGCTTATGAATCTGATAAAGCCTCGACAACTAACTTAGGTGCAGTAATGTATTTAGTAAAAGTTTACTGATTTACTGACCCCCAATTCTTTATTCTATCAGTTACATCTTGAAGATGAATCCAGTATCAAAGAATCTTTCTCTTGCTTTAGAGACGTAACACGAAAGCCCGTATCACGCAGCCGTTTGTTACCGTTTTTCACCGCTGAATCGTACTACTCCATAAAACGGATTACAACCGTTCACATATTAATCGGAATTTTAAAATGTATCACACGTACATTCATCGACAAGACTTTAAAATTTTTTTAATCCCGATTACTATCGATTATAAACGACTACAACTATTTTTAACCAGGCGTGATTCAGCGGTGAAAAACGGTCATAAATGGCTGTGTGACATGGCCGGGCTAAACGTTCCACGAAGAATATTTGGATGGCAACTAAACCCGAAGTTTTGTCAAATCTAAAAATTCCTCTTTTGAACGTAATTTTTTAATGACGGGTCACGTGTCAGTAATTCAAGATCCATCTTTTACGCTGCAACTTGCAATGAAGTGTTTTTCCTTTCTATGATACATTTTGTAATTTTCATTTCACGTGATCACGTGAAGGAGTTCAGGATAAGAATGAAACGACAATAATAAGCACAACCAAAGCGCATAGTTTTATTGTGTTAAACTTTTGAAGCCAGGTTTTAAAGTGTTTTACGTTAATAAGTGTAATAAAATTATATAAAATGCTTGGAAAAAAAAATGGTGGTGGTTTACCGTAAACACAGATTACAAACGAAGCGAGATCATCGCTCCAAATTGAATTGAATTGAAATTATGGTAAGAGAAAAGTTGAGGCGTCCGGAGTTGGAGTGACGAAGCCGCCATATGTTCGAAAATCCGTTTTCTATATCACCATTTCTTTCTGGCCTTTGTCTATGCTGTGAATAATACACACTTACAGATACTTCGTCACTAATGCCTCTGAGGCATATGGCGGCTTCGTCACTCCTACTCCGGACGCCTTAATTAACTTAACTTGAAATATTTAAAATATGAACCTAAAAATATTTGACTAAAAACCTCCTTTTGCCAAAAATTTGGATAAAATTAACCCAAACTCTTCACTATAAACACTAATTTTTTATGATTACTTTCTAGCGTTCATAATCAATTAAATGCTTTTTATGCAGGAAGGAGGGGCCAAGAGCACCCACCCCTAAAGGAAACATTCAAATATTTTTTTTTACAAAAATTTTAAAAAAAGCTTTGTGCAACGTTATATATATATATATATATATATATATATATATATATATATGAATAGAAACGACATAAGTGTTAAGGAACGGTTCTGCACACGAGGAGGAGAAACGTTATATATATATATATATATATTAGTGGTGGACTGGATGTCAGTTTTTCAACATCTGCGGATGCGGACGTGGATTTTTACTTTCAATTTCCGCGGATGCGGATATTTAGTTAATCTATCAATATAATATAGAATTATGAATATATGACATAATTTTTCAAATTTCGTGATATTACTATTATGGGAGGCAATGCATAAGAATTAAAATTAATATTAACGTTTTCATTATGATAAAAATAATAACTTTCTCAAGAATTTCTGTGTTACCAGGTATTTATATTTTGAGGTTTATATATTTGTTTGTTCATTAATAATTAATATTTTACATGAAATGTGCATGACTGGGCCTTATAAGCTACTTTATAAGCTAATTTAATTGTAAATTGCATAATTTATTAGAGGTAATGTCCGCATAACATCCGCGGTCAGAAGTGCGAATGCGGATGTTAAAAATGATGCGGATATCCGGTCCACCACTAATATATATATATATATATATATATATATATATATATATATATATAGTGTTGTGCCCGCTAACTCCTAAAGTTAGCGCTACTAACGGTAACGCTAATTTTGTCGCTAATTTTTTGTGAAACCACCCCAATTTACTGTATATACGTTCTGTCTTCCGTAATTTACTTACATATATTAGCGCACACCTTCATATAATTGGTTGCTAAGGTACAAAAATGTGACGTTATAGTCTAAGAAAATTAAAACATTTTTATGCAAGAGTCTAATTCCTTTCGTATATGTAAATTAATAGAGAAAACAAACGAATGGAAGAATAAATTCTACCCAATTTAAAAGTGGTTTGCAAAAAATTAGCGATCAGCGGTTAGCGAGTGACTTTAAAAATATAGCGCCACTACCAATTTCGCTAACAATTTTGAAAATTAGCGACGCTGACAGAATCGCCAATGCTCGGACAAATGGAATGCCACGCAAATAAAGCGCCGCAAGAATGAAATCGTTAACGTTAAGCCCCTATGTTGGATATGGAGACGATCACTAGACACGGGGAAATACCGAGCATCCTGAAGAGAATGAACATGGTTCCAATATATAAAGGAGGAGATCGATCCGGGGATAAAAACTACGGGTCAGTGTCGCTTACATCTCATCTCACCAAAATATTTGAAAGAATAGTTACGGATAAAATCTATGATTTTTTGGAAACTCGGAAAAAATTAAATGATAACCAACATGGATTCTGGTCAGGAAGATCATGCCTATCACAACTAATAGAACACTTAACAACATTATTGATGCACTTGAAAGTCATGAAAACTATGCTGTAATATACCCAGACTTTACCAAAGCGTTCGACGGGTGTGACCATGGAATCATAGCACATAAACTGAAATATATGGAAATAACGGGAAAAGTAGGAAAATGGGTATACAATTTCCTCAGTGAGCGGCGGCAAGTCGTTACAGTTCAAGGAATATTCAGTTACAATCTTATTAGATGGTCCGCAATACTTAATTAATAATAATACACATAATATATCCTCAAAATTTTCTAACGACATCCGGCACTACCTTCTTGGACCTATGATGAGGGAGGTAAACAGTGACCTTGAAATAGCGGGCATACGAACGAATGAACGAACTAAACGAATGAACGAGTGAATTTTAACTACATAAACGGTTCAAAATATTTTCAAAAGGCCAAGGAAAGGCTCTGAAATCTTAAATGAAAGACCAAGCAAATAAATAGGTTTTATTACTTTAGGTATATTTACAAACTTACACGCTTACATGTTTTAAAGGGACAAGGAGTGGGCACTCCTTTTAGCATCCCCATCTCGTTCCCCTGTCCCGCCCTACCCCCATCATAGACACTGCGAACTTTCCGTTTAATAGTAAAAGTTTTGACGGTGATCGCGGGAAATGTATGTTTCATTACGGTATAATCGTAGAGTGACTCCGCGGGTCTACTTTTTGTGTCATAGAAATAGTTACATAATTAATGTGAAAAGATGCCTGAACATCGAACCGTTGGTATCCAGAGCATGATTTAAAAGGACGAAAAAGTGGAACCCCTTTCGGCGTTTCCCCCCATCGCCACCCCAATCCAGCCCCCACCAGCTACGCTCCCCCGCAAGCCGTTACAGATACAATGGGGTCGTCTGCTGTAAATCTCGTAGAAAATCCTCTGTTATGTTTCATATTCGACAAAGTAGATCATATTAGGTCAGACCTTCTTGTATCTGTCTGTCATGATTTTTATGATTCAGAAGAAATAGAACATGCGAGGGTACAATTAAACACCCTGTTCGGTGCTTCCCTCCCAACCCGTAGAGGTAATTCTAAAAACGAGAATACCCTGAAAGACATTATAAATAAAGTGTCGACTCTCCGGGATAATGAGAATAAGATTACCTTTTACGTTACTAACTTCCATAGAATACCGATAATCTCTATGGGTGACGTAAACGTCTCGGTGCTCCTCAAACAGTATAATGAGGTACAAAAGTCGATAGTTGAAATGAAACACCAACACGTGGTGTCAAATTAGAAAAACGCGATTTCGATAGAACAGTTCCGATCAGAGTTAGATGCGTTGAAAGAGACGCTCCTCCCAAAGCCCAGTTACTCGGAAGTAGTTCAGCAAGCCAGATCTCCAAGAAGCGCGTCGGGCAGCGAGGGAAACGAAATCCCCGCCTCCAACTCCCCCCCTGAAGGTGGGGTGGAAACACAGCATGCAGGGGTAGCGGTCAACCCCCCTCCCGTTCAAGAAAGGACTCCTGCTCCCGATCTCACAATGAGGAACAGGGACGGTCCAATGCCGAGAGTCGAGGCATCATTGCCCTCTTCCCTGCCTCCCACTGCAGAGGAGAGGTGTTCGATTACGCCTCGCTCGGTACGCAGTCCCCCCCCCTCCCACCGAAGAAGGAGAGGCACGCGCGGCCGTCAGGGTATAAACACCGCTAACAGACCCTCACCAAGCCACAGAGTAAGGGAGGGGCCTCCTATCCCCCAAAGGTTGTGCCACCCATCCCCCGGGCAGGCGAACCCTGACTCAGGGAGATCGAGGGAGCAGGACGGGTGGGTAACTGTTAATAGGCGCCCGTCCCAAAGGTCTCCTCAACCGGTCTCCGCGGCGAGGCCACCGATGGAGAATCTCACCCTATTTGTGTCGCGAATTCAGCTCTCGAACGAGGCAAGCGATATTCGACACATGATAGAAGAAATCATTGGTGAACACAGTATAGTGATAGTTAATAAACTAAACACGAAATCTCCGTATTATAACTCTTTTAGAGTAATAATTAAAGGTGTAAATGCGCATTTCAACCCGTATAATATGAGTCAATGGCCAGACGGTATTATTGTTAAGGAGTTTATTCACTTTTCCAGGAGATTTGATAACAGGCAAAATAATAATAATAATAATAATAATAGGCGCCCTAACGGTAATGCCTGAAAGTTGTACTGTGTACAATAATAATAATCTTACTAATAATAAATTTTCTATCAGTCATGGCGGATAACTTGTTGAAAATAGTCTCATATAATGTAAGGTCAGTGAGGAATTCAACTGTAGATGTTCATAAAATCTGCGACAGTGCAGATTTGATACTCCTGCAGGAGCACTGGCTACCAAAGCAAGAGCTAAAATTCCTCTCTACCATCCATGATGACTTTATGTACCATGCGTCATCAGCAGTAGACTTGTCAGATGAATTAATGTACGGTAGGCCTTTTGGTGGTGTTGCTTTCTTATTAAGGAAACATTTGTCAAAACATATAAGATTTTTAACAAGCGATAACGTAAGGTTGTTAGGCATTGAATTACAAGTGAACAATGATTGCATATTAATTGTAAACTGCTATTTACCATACAACAACGGCAGTAATCTAGATGAATACATTGATTTGCTGTACAAAATTAAGTCATTATCAGATAACCCCAAATATTCTCACTGTATAATAATGGGGGACTTTAACGCACATGTGAACTCGGAATTCTTTGGAGAATTGGGTAACATGTGCGAGTCGGCCAATTTAAGTATAAGTGATGTAGATGTATTAGGGGTAGCCAATGGTAATTTAACATACGTTAGCGATATGAGTGGTAGCACCAGGTGGATTGATCATTGTCTCACTAGTAATACTCTAAAGCAGTGGTTCCCAACCGGTTTTGGCTTATGGCCCCCTTAGGAACCTTATTTTTTCCTGTGGCCCCCATAAGCATTATTTTCAGTACGTAATATGCAGATTAACTCTATTTTACAAAATAACATTTTCCTGTGGCCCCCATAAGCATTATTTTCAGTACGTAATATGCAGATTAACTCTATTTTACAAAATAACATTTTCCTGTGGCCCCCATAAGCATTATTTTCAGTACGTAATATGCAGATTAACTCTATTTTACAAAATAACATTTTCCTGTGGCCCCCTTCAAATGTGCCATGGCCCCCAGGGAGCCATATGGCCCCCGGTTGGGAAACACTGCTCTAAAGGATCGAATTGTTAGAGTTCATATTTTGCATGATTTCCTTCTTTCTGATCATAGACCATTAGAAATATTAATTAACGTTACCAATTTATGCGCAACCGACTTAACAAGAACTCAATAGGTAAGAATAATCGCGTCGATTGGTCCAATGTTAATATGCAGCAGAGAATAGAATACAAAGACAGTACATGTCACCTCTTTAATAATTTAGAAATTTTGCACCTTGCCTGTAATAATCTTTGCTCAAATGATTCTCACTGTAAACTCATAGATAGGTATTATAGTAAGATAATATCCCTGTTAAGAGAGGCAGGAAGCTGCTGGAAGCCCCTTGATTAAATCTTACAACAATCATACTAAGGTTATTCCTGGATGGAATGATTTTATTGCCCCCCTGAAGAGGGAATCGAAAGACTCCTATGATTTGTGGTGCTTTCATGGTAGACCCACATTAGGACCAGTATACATAAATATGTGTAGAAGTCGGGGTCAGTATAAGGTGGCCATAAGGCGATGTAAACAGGAAGAAGAGTCTATTCGAGCATCAAAAGCCTGTGAAGCTCGCATAAATAACGATAATAACAAATTTTGGAAATTTGTTAAGAACCAAACGGGTGTCAAAAATGTCCTCCCTCCGACAATCGATGGGGTGTCGGGGGAGGATGAAATTGCAAAGCTGTGGAAAAACCACTACTCTAACATTCTTAATAGTGTGAGTAGGGATAATCTTAAGATAGATTGCAGCGAAACGATTGTGGGAGGGACAAGGGAAAATATTTTGATATCATTTTCTGAAGTAAAGAGGTTAATTAAAGAGTTAAAGACTGGTTCTGCGTCAGGGGTAGATGACTTATCGAATGAGCACTTAAAATATGCAAATGACGTAGTATGTCTGCATATATCATTGCTCCTATCAGCCATGCTTGCTCATAGCTATATCCCTGCAGAGTTCATGAGGGTATATATCTTGCCCCTGGTCAAAAATAAGTACGGAGACATTCTGTCCAGCAATAATTACAGGCCTATTGCTGTCGCTTCCTGCTTCTCGAAACTACTAGAAAAACTCTTGTTACGCCGATTAAATGATTTCCTATGGACATCTACTAATCAGTTTGGCTTTAAAAGGTCCCACTCAACTGACCTGTGTATCTATGTACTTAAAGAAACAATATCTAAATACATTGACAGTAATTCAACCATTTATAGCTGTTTCCTTGATATAAGTAAGGCATATGATAGGGTGAACCACAATATTTTATTTGCAAAACTAGAAGACAGGAAGGTTCCTACGTACATATTAAATTTATTGAAATTTTGGTATTCCAACCAATCTTTCACTGTTAGGTGGGGCAATGTACTATCCGAGTGTTTTGGCTCCTCTTGCGGGGTGAGACAAGGCTCCTTGCTCTCCCCTATGCTGTTTAATGTGTATATTCACGGATTAATTGCTTCACTTAATGAGGCAACAGTAAGATGTTGTATAGATAACACAAGGATAAATAACTTAGTTTACGCCGATGATATGGTGTTAATAAGTCCCTCTGTTAAAGGTCTGGATCGGCTTCTAAATGTCTGCGAAGTGTATTCGCAGAAACATGATATTCGTTTTAATGTTACAAAAACTAAGGTTATGCAATTTCATCCTAAAAGCTGTAATCAGCCAGCTCATATAAGGTTTAAAATGAATGGTGATGTAATAGAGGAAGTACAAGAGTTTAAGTATTTTGGTCAAACTATTACCAGCTCCTTGAGTGATGACTCGGATATAAGAAAACAATCTCGAAGCCTGTGTGCTAAAGCGAATATGACCATAAGGAACTTTCGTTTCTGTACAAATGAAGCTAAAGACACACTCTTTCGTACTTTCTGCAGTAATATATACGGTCAGCAACTCTGGGTGAATTATAAAAAAGGTTCTGGCAGAACCCCAAATTTGCTGTACAACAGGTCTTTTAGACTCTTACATAAATTACCCCCGAGATGCTCAGCTTCGCAAATGTTTGCTACCCGCAATGTCCCGAGCTTCCCGGAGGTAACAAGACGTTCTCAACACAGTCTAATGCAAAGAATTAAAAAATTAACCAATCCGATCATCCAAGCTATCCATGAGTCCTGCCATTTATCCTCTAAGCTATGGACTTCTTGATACGAAAACGTCTGTCTGTAGCTCCATTTAACTTCGACAGTGCAGTATTAATTCTAATCAATTGTATATATTTCTATCCTTAGTATATAAACTGTCATTGTATTAATAATATTTGTCATATGGACTATAGTCTGCCAATAAACCTTTTCATTTTCATTTTCATCAAAGTCAGAGGTCCTTAGCTGACTACCACAAGGAACAGTATTAGCTCTATTACTCGTTATAATCATGCTAACTGGCATAGATGAGGAAGTTACCAGTGAATAGGCACGTATCCAGGATTTGCTCAAGGGGGTGGGGGGCGAAAGGAACGTTGTAGGTTATACCCTACGTCTCATCATTCAACTATACTACTACAACGTAACATGCTTAATATCACGTCCTCGGTGTAGGATGAAATGATAATGAACGTCTTTTGCATTAGTGCTTTTTAGCATGTTAACATATTTTATTATTTGAAAACTTGCATATGTCATTGTTTCTCCACCGATGTAACAACAATTCATTATTAGAAAAACGTGATAATAAGCAGTTTCTTTAGTGATATTAAGCAAGACATTTTCCATGTGGTGAATGTCAGTCGTACGTGGTTTATCAAATATTGTAATATTAACCGAGTTATAATCCAAAGAGATATGATATAGACGGGTTACACTGTGTAAGTTTTCAAATAGTTCATGCTAGCTCAATACGATCAAAGGACAGGTAAACATACAGATTTATTGCAATTGGGATTAATTTTTATTAAATTTGACAGCGAAATCAATATTTACAAGTTACGTAATCAAACGGCCTGGCAAGTTTATATACAGGGAAATAATTACATACGACAGATATACATACTCAATTCCTGAAGTGTATACAGTCAGGTAGACACAAAACTAGCCCATAAGAGAGTATTAGATCATTTGACCAATAACTCAACAGCCAAAGTAGAACCGGGAGTTGTGACGTTACGGACACACTTTTTGATCACAAAACTAGTGCAGCGATTGTTGTGCGATAATTTCTTTGGTTCCTAGTGTTATTCCAGCATCATGTTCAATCGTCTCGCTTTTTTACGAGCAAATCTGTCCAAAACTTCGTCTGCATCGCTTAAACGCAAATTGTCTGATTCTAATGTTAACATAGAGTTGAGCTTAAGAAATACCGTATGTACAGTGCTTACAATAAGTCTCGCGCCTCTGTCTCGTCCCAAGCTAGTCTGTTAGGTATAAAATGGGCGGTCCTTATGGCAGCGGAGGTGTGTTCGGATTGGTGAACATAATTGCTCTAACCCCATCAATGACGTCCATTATTACGTCACTTCTGCTACATTTTAGTGTTTAAAATACAAATGATTAAGAAACAGAATGACCAAGTTTCGGGATGTTGGGATGGTTATGGAGCAATCCTAGTCATCATAATATTAGCTGGGCATTACATTATACCGTCTCAGTATATACTGTAGACTATAGAGAACGACTAATTCGGAAAATATCCCAAATCATTGCATAATACCTAAGTTATTTTGACGCAGGTCTAAATTATTTGCTCAAATGCAATGATTGATATAAAGTAATTGTTGGGAATTGTTGTCAATATTGTTGTTTGTGATACATATCCTACGTGAAGAATCTAATGATCAAATTCCTCAGTGAACCTCTCACGCGCTCGCATTTCGAGGAAGTCACGGTCGTCTCACTAATGGATAGTTTATCCATTGTTTTAAGTGGTAACCTATTCCATCTTATGAAAGTCATTAGTCTAAAGCAAGACTGGTGGGCCGTGAATCAGAGAAATTTGCATTTGATTTGTTCATCGTAATTATTACGTAATATAGTATACTGTATATACTATTATATAAGAGTTTATTGGTAGCATATCATATGACAATTCCCATAAACATGTGATGGCCTCGATGTTGCCAGTTTTTATTTTTTTCCTGAAACTATTACCTTCTCATAGTTTGTTTCAACAATGCATATATTATCATCTCCACGAGCGTAGACCTTGCAAGAAAAGTTTCTAACAAAGGATAAGTAAAGTTCTTTCATGGTCACAATATATACTTTTATAGATGTCAAACAAAAATATTAAAAAATTCTATATTAACACAAATATATATTCGATACACATTTACGTCATGGCTTTAACATCAGTATTTCGTATAGCTTACTCCGGCATCAATAATTTCTTGCAATCGTTGCGGCATAGAAGAGGTTTGTTTTTTTTCTGTTTAAGGTGCTTTCAACCCTGCTGGATTATTGACACCATTTATTTCTATTATAGAAGAGGTCAGATTGTAGGGAATGTTTGGTGTTCGACGTAAGCTCTCCCAACTATTCCTCGTGCGAGCTAAAAGTGCTTCAAATGTTCTTTCATTGCGTTGCTCTCATTCGTTAATCATTACACCGGTCTGCATGAAAATCGATTTCTTTATTTTGAGTTGTGATTCTGAAGCAGTTCGCTGCGCTGAATTCAAAAATGCTACCAGTTTTTTTTTCTATCACCCACAGTTTTAAAGTTATTAGCAAAACAAGTTTGGGGCGTTTTGTAATTTTTTACCCTTTTTATCTAATTAATTTCGTTTTTTCATATTTTTCAGATAGATAATTCTAACATTACGTCTTTAAAATTTTAATAATGGCTTCTAGAGGATGTACCCATAGTCCAGACATATTTTGTTATATTTGTGGTCGGTATGTTGTTGTAAAACAAAGGACAAATGTAACGACCTTCATTAAGAGAGCTTATCATGCTTATTTTGGAATTAAATTATGAGATCAAAACAAAAGTTGGGCTCCACACAAGGTTTGTCTTACGTGTGTTGCGGCACTAAGGAATTGGAGCAAAGGTAAAAAGAAAAGTTTGCCATTTGGGATCCCTATGGTATGGCGCGAGCCTAGAAACCATACCGACGACTGCTACTTCTGTTCTTGCAATGTTAAAAGTTATAATGCAAAGAATAAAGAGAGCCTTCAATACCCAAGTCTTCCATCTGCAATAAGGCCGGTACCCCATGGTCCAGAAGTTCCTATTCCCCGCCCACCCGAGAGTCTGGATCAATACAATTCAGATTCTGATTCAGCTCCAAATCCAGACAATGATGATGTTTATGAACAGCCAACAGCTGACCGAGATCCTAAACCATTAACCCAAGCCGAACTAAATGACTTAGTCAGGGATTTGAATCTGCCTAAGGACTCTGCAGAACTTTTGGGGTCTAGATTGCAGGAGAACAATTTATTGGCATCCGACACATACTTCGCACAGCATAAGAAAACATCAAAGAAGCACCGGTTTAGTCGTCATTAGTCAGATCTACCTTCATAGTCTTAAGTCTTTGGAATAAGTCCTGAAATGTTTGCAAGTAAAGAAGGTAAATATATTTTGTTCCTTTCAGTTATTTTTTTATTCTTTCATAAACAAGCAATATGCTTGTCCAAGAGCTAGGAGCTATTTAATTTGCTTTAATTAGGTTTTACTCTATCACCTAAATATTTCGTGCTACAAGGGGTATTGTAATACCTCATCTGTCCCCAAATGTTAACCACCCATTGATGGGAGGGGAGAGAGTATTTTGCTGGGAACGGGACTGGTTGTTATATATATTTACCTACATTATTATGTAAGTGTTACTGTAGTCTATAACAACAAAATTTATTAGCATGTGCAATCCAATGTTGGTCTCGATAAGATGGTTCACATTTGGGGATAAATAGGGGATTTATGACACACCCTGTAGTAAGAAAACCATACGTGATAGGGAAAAACTAACTATATTTTTTATATCAGCGCACTCAAATTATATAGAATCACCAACTAGTTTGTAAAAATCGATCGACAAGTTTTCAAATGTGTACTGGTGTTATTGCCCAAAGGTTTTCAATCGGATTCATATCAGGAGAACGTGGTGGTAGAATTAGATTAATAATCTCTGGCTCCCTTTCCTCCTCCCTTCGTAATTTCCCACCCAACCTCGTTTCCTTCGACATAGCAACGCTTACCTCCATCCTCATTCCACTTCCTTCATTAAACCTATTATCGCTTTTACTGTCCCTTCCTTCCATCCTTCAATGCCAGCGTTCTTAAACCTAGCACATAAATTATATAATATGGAATCTAACACCTTAGATCTCTACGCATTCATGTTACTTGAAGACGCCTGTGTCTTAGGGGAATCTAAGTGTTGAGAGTGGGCTTGAGTAGTCTAGAGATTACTACAGATGACCTTGAACGCTCCAACTATTTAAAAATGATTATTTATTACGCACATCATATGGCATAATACACAAATGAATTTAAGTATCTTACACTATAGGAATGGAATTGAATCCTACCAGAGTTAAAAAGTCGCAAAATATGATAGATTAGTTTGTATTAAGAGGTTACTAAGAGAAAAGGATTTGGGATAGAGCGGAAGGCAGAGAGTATATTTTCTCGAGTTTCGGTTATTATTAACGTTATATGGATACATTGCCATGCGGTGTGATGAGAGAGAGAGAGAGAGAGAGATAGAGAGAGAGAGAGTTACAAGGAGTTACAAGGAAAAGAAGCACCTCAAAAGGCCTTGCGGCCCATACCGAGGAGGTACCAATGGCAACGAGTGCCAGGGAAAATTTTTTACACCCTCAAATAGTGTGCAAGATTTGGTCTAACCTTTTCTTGAACTGATCCACAGAGGAACTGTTCACAACATCTGAAGGTAACCTGTTCCACGTGTGACAGATCTTATACGCAAAGTAATTCCCACACACACTAGTCCTAAACCGCTTCAAATCCAACTTCCAACCATTGTTGCGAGTTGGGTTATCATTTAAACTAAACATGCTTCTAAAATCGACATCGTTGAACCCGCGCAAGAACTTGAAAACCTCGATCAGTTGACCGCGCAGCCTCCGAGTTCCAGCGAAAACAAGTTCAGGGCGCGTAACCGTCGATTGTAGCCCATATGCCTAACGGAAGGGATTAACTTTGTGGCCCTCGCCTGCACTCGCTCCAGCCTCTCAATATTTTTCCTTAGGGTGGGCGACCAAAACTGCACAGCATATTCCAGGTGCGGCCGAACCAGGGAATTGTACAGAGAGAGCACAATCTCCTTGTTCCGAAACTGAAATTGCCTCCTGATATAATCTAACAGCTTCTGGGCTTTCTTTTCAACCTCTACGCACTGTTTGGTAAATTTAAGGTCGCTGCTAATTAACACACCCAAGTCCTTTTCCAAATCAGTCGCCTCGATATGACTCCCCCAACATACTTTGCATTTATCCAAGTTAAACGGCATTTGCCATTTTTCGGACCACTCTCCTATCCTACCTAGGTCCGCACGCAGTTGCTCGATCGCTTCGGGCGTCCCAACATTGGCCCCAAGCTTGGTGTCATCAGCGAATTTGGCGATCCGACTGACGATGCCACCGTCGATATCATTTATGTAAATGATAAACAACAGTGGCCCCAAAACGGAACCCTGAGGAACCCCACTAGTGACCGAGGCCCAACCCGAACTAACCCCTTTAATTACAACCCTCTGCCGCCTATTCTTCAGCCAGTTTTCAATCCACCTGCCTACTTCCCCACCGATACCCAGCGCGCGCACTTTCGCCATTAGCCAGCGGTGAGATACCTTATCAAACGCTTTCTGAGAGAGAGAGAGAGGATGGGAGAGAGAGAGAGGATGGGGAGAGAGATGGGAGAGAGAGAGAGAGGATGGGGAGAGATGGGGAGAGAGAGAGAGAGAGGATGGGGATAGAGAGAGAGAGGATGGGGAGAGAGAGAGAGAGAGATGGAGAGAGAGAGAGAGAGAGGATGGGGAGAGAGAGAGAGAGAGGATGGGGAAGAGAGAGAGAGAGAGGATGGGGAGAGAGAGAGAGAGAGATGGAGGAGAGAGAGAGAGAGAGGAGAGAGAGAGATGGAGAGAGAGAGAGAGAGAGAGAGAGAGAGATAAGGAGAGAGGATGGGGAGAGAGAGAGAGAGAGAGAGGATGGAGAGAGAGAGAGAGAGAGAGAGAGAGAGAGGATAAGAGAGAGAGAGAGGATGGGGAGAGAGAGAGAGAGAGGGGAGAGAGAGGATGGAGAGAGAGAGAGCGTTATCTCCTGCATACTCTATATATATCTATATACAGTATGTGTCTATATGCAGGGTGTCCCAGGAGGAAATGTCAAGAATGCACCATTTCACTCTTTGGGTATTTCTAAGTAGAAAGTATTATATCGATATGGGTCTGAGTCCCAACCGTTTCCGAGATACAGGCCTCTACATTTGGGTAATTAAAACATAATAAAAAGGCGATCTTAGATACTATTTAATGACAGAATGGTTTCAAAGTGACCCCCTCCTTCTTCAATGCACGCGGCGAGCCTCCGATCCATCGAGTCTTGCCAAGGAAAACGCGGAAGTTCATTTCTGAGGTTTATCTACCTATCCTGTATACGTGCAACCAACTGCTCCCTAGTTTCGGGCTTACCCCGCTGATAAACGTCACTCTTCATTAACCCCCAGACAAAAAAATAATGTAAATAAATAATGTGAGGATCTGCACAGTTGCCAATGTATCATTAAATGTCACTGAATATTATCTAAGATCGGCTTTTTATTATGTTTTAGTTACCCAAATGTAGAGGCCTGTATCTCGGTAACGGTTGGGAATCAGGCACACGTCGATATAATACTTTCTACTTAGAAATACCCAAAGAGTCAAATGGTGCATTATTGACATTTCTTCCTTGGACACCCTTATAAATAGATAGCGTGATCGACACAATGATAATGTGGACGTCATTGATGGGGTTAGAGCAATTATGTGCACCAATCCGAACACACCTCCACTGCCATAAGGACCGCCCATTTTATACCTAACAGACTAGCTTGGGACGAGACAGAGGCGCGAGACTTATTGTAAGCACTGTACATATCACAAGAATACACATTCATTAATACTTCAAGCATAAATAGTATCAATATATGTGATTGTTACACATAGATTACATAATTAAGAATTAATCACATATTAAAGAAATAGTTCAGATACTCAAAATACATAGTGAATAGATTTAATTTTTCAATAAATGTACATCATTTATATTGGTAAGAAAATTATGCGCAACTATGACTAATTTATTGATAAAACTATCATACCACATATAATTAGGTCAACCTAAACCTTGATAACCAATTATTACAAAAGCCGGCATATACTTTTAAATTAGTGTCTAAATTATTTTCAATTTATATAATTCAGTACTAATCTGCACTTGCACAATTATTATAAACGCTAAAATTTGCTAATGTATTGGGTGCCAGTATTAAACTGACACCCTGACATATAGTTACAGCCCACTGACAACACTGGATTTTTTTACAACACTGTAATAACTCCATATAACCTTGCCTCAAAAACAACGTTGATTTTTTTAAATCAATTGACATAATGTTCTACGCATTTTATACTATATTTCTTTAAATGCATATATAAACTATTATCTTTTATAGTGCATTCTTAGCATTAGAATCGTGATGCCGTAAATCTTGACATTCACTTCTAACATCTCTACTACATCATTTTTGGTGATGATATAGTGTAGTACTCAACTGTGGTGTTTTGCTAAATTGCATCGTAAATGTTTCTCAATATGCATAAAATAATATAAGTCGTTAAATAAAATAATTCAACCAAATTCAACATAATTCAATTCAACAAAATTCAACATCATTCAATCAAATTCATAATTCAACTAAACATAATAAAATAATTCAGCGAAACATAATTGTTGGATAAATGTACATTGTCAATTCTGACAAAAAAACATCGAATCAACACTCAAATTTGAACCAGCGTTGCCAGCGAATAGCCAGATATGCCATCCATATTAACCTGACTTACCTGACTTTTTGAGCTATTTTCATCGGATGATTTTTAGATATAAACACATTAATATGACTATATGTTAATAAAATAACTTGGTGATATTTATGCCATAAAAATCAGCATGGAAATAGCTATATAAGTTGTTTTTTTGTCTTAAATTAGAATAGTATAAGTTTTTTATAACGAAATGAAACTTTTGATGATGAATTTTACATGTTAAGAGTCAGGCTAATTGCAGGCTTCTAGCGATTTTTTTTCACAATTTTTAATTGATGATGTTTTCTAAACCGGACAATCGAACAAATCTGTAATTTGATCAAATGCAGTTATAATGATTACCTATTTAATATTTACATACAATTAATATTTTACATACAATATGTTTTCTAGTCCAAGGGGGGCGGCGACCGCCTCCTTCGCCCCCACTTGGATACGTCCCTGCCAGTGAACCACAGTAATATATTTTGCCGATAACAAAAATTAGAAAAATAAGAAACCCAGAGGATATAGGATCCCTACAAACAGACTTGAATAGAATCTACAATTGGTCTGAATGCAATAATATGAAATTTAACACTTGAAAAGTTTCAAGTATTAAGGTACGGAAGAAGGGAGGACCTAAAATCCACGGAATACTATACCCCAAATGGACAGGAAATTCAGAGAAATTCTAAAGCAAAAGATTTAGGAGTTGTAATGACTGATGACGCGAAATTTGAAACAAAATAAGAGAGCGGTAAACAGAGCAAAAAGAATAACTGGACAGATACTGAGAACCTTTAAACGAGGGGATAAGAATATAATGATTCCTCTGTTGAAAACACTGATCGTACCCAAGTTGGAATACTGCTCGGTCTTAACATCTTCATATAAAAAAGAAGACATTAGTCAACTAGAAGGGATTCAGAGAAGCTTCACAGCCAAGATCAATGGATGCAAAAAACTAAATTACTGGGAAAGGTTACGTAAATTAAATTTATATTCACTGGAAAGAAGAGAGAGGTACACCATTATTTACACATGGGAATTAATGGAGAAACTAGTCGCTAATCTTACTTTGAACCCTTTAAGTCTGGGGCTACTTCTGAGACAATTTTAATGGGTGGGCTAAGGTTTTTTGTATTTGTATTTGGTCATAAATATCACAAATCAAATCAAATGAATATGTTGATGCATATATACTCAAATATATGCTCTTATTTTATTCTAGTAGGTGGGTGACATCTTTCTGTACGTGGGCAACTGCCCACTCACCTGGGTGGACAGTTACCCACCTTCAAGTAATAGAAACGTTGAGCAATAGCGATCACAATATGGTAGAGTTTGTCCTCTCAGTAAGTCACTCGAAACCAACTAACTCGACTAAAATTCCTAGCTTCCAGCACGCAGACTTTAGTAAATTTCGAAATAAATTTTCACACGTCAATTGGGAAAACGTAATGGGGAACTCCAACGCAAAACTAATGTGGGAATCGTTCGTAACGGTATTTAGGACTATAAATGAGGAATGTGTACCGTACAAAATTAAGCGTGCGAAAGTAAACAACAAGCCCTTGTGGTTTACTTCTAGAGTAGGAGACATTATAAAGAGTAGAGAGAGGGCTTATAGGCTATACAAGTGCGATAAAGATAATCTGTTGTTACGAAACAACTACATATCTCTAAGGCGTGAAGCTAAAAGTGTAATAAAAAAGTCAAAACGCGAATTTGAAATCTCCATAGCTCGTGACGGTAAAGAAAATCCCAAGCGATTCTTTCAATACGTCAATAATAGAAATCCAGTAAAAAGTGTCTTAGGTCCATTAAAAAATGGAAATGGAGATCTAGTCTCTGAAAACAAGGAAATGGCTACCTTGCTAAACGAATTTTTTACGTCAGTTTTTACTATAGAAGATGTAACGAATATCCCTACGGTCATAGACATAATACCTTTTGATAATGGTAATATTTTGGATAATATTGTCGTTAGTGAAGGGGAAGTAATGCGCTATATTGATAAAATGAAAACGCGTAAATCACCGGGTCCGGATTCCATATATCCCATACAACTAAAAGAATTAAAAGATAGCATTGTTGTGCCGCTAACAAAGATTTTTAATGCGTCTATTTCTGAGGGGTGCGTACCAGATAATTTCAAGTTAGCAAACGTAACACCTATCTTTAAGAAAGGCGATAAAGGTGCGGCGGGAAATTATAGGCCAATCAGTTTAACGTCTGTTGTAGGTAAGCTACTGGAATCGATAATTAGGGATCGTATAGTCGAACACTTAGAAGTGCATAACCTGGTCAGAAATACGCAGCACGGTTTTAGGCGAAACAAATCTTGCTTAACTAATCTTTTAGAATTTTTCCAAAGCGTGGTTAACGTTTACGATAGACATCGGGCGGTTGATGTAATGTATTTAGATTTTCATAAAGCGTTTGACACCGTGCCGCACAAAAGACTGATTGAAAAAACTAAGGCTCATGGAATCAGGGGTGTAGTAATAAATTGGCTAGAAGAATGGTTGCAAGGCAGGAAACAGAGGGTGGTCGTTGATGGAGTGGAGTCGTGTTGGGCTAATGTAGCGAGTGGCGTTCCTCAGGGTTCTGTATTGGGCCCCTTGCTTTTTCTTATATATATTAACGATTTAGATGTCGGCCTAGTCAGTACAGTTTCAGAGTTTGCGGATGACACGAAGCTGGGTGGTAGGACGATTAATGACGAAGATAGAGGTAAAATTCAGGAAGATCTGAATAAAATCGTTGATTGGTCAGTCACATGGCAAATGAGATTTAACGTGGATAAGTGCAAAATTATGCATATAGGTTCGCGTAACGGTAATTTTGCGTATAGTATGTCAGGGAAAGATTTAACAAGCGTAGAGCAGGAAAAAGATTTAGGAGTTATAGTCACTGGTGATTTAAAAGTAGCGAAACAAAGTACAGCGGCGGTCAATAAGGCGAACAAAGTGTTAGGTTTTATAGCTCGAAATTTTGAG
Source organism: Bathynomus jamesi (assembly GCA_023014485.1). Classification (NCBI taxonomy): domain Eukaryota; kingdom Metazoa; phylum Arthropoda; class Malacostraca; order Isopoda; family Cirolanidae; genus Bathynomus; species Bathynomus jamesi. Next base: position 73,253 of record JAJOZX010012785.1, on the reverse strand, counting down.
TACAAATCGCGCGATATTATAGTTCCTCTTTATAAATCATTAGTTAGACCCCATATGGAGTACGCGGTCCAATTTTGGAATCCGCATATGCGCAAAGATATAAACAAAATCGAAAGAGTTCAAAGACGAGCAACTAAGATGATTCCGTCTCTTAGGTCAAAGTCGTACGAGGATAGGCTTAAAGAGTTAAAATTGACTACACTCGAGACTAGGAGGTTAAGGGGTGATCTAATCCAGGTTTTCAAAATTATGAATGGGTTTGATAACGTAGATAGAGATAGCTTTTTCGAAATATCTCAATATAATAGGACTAGAAATAACGGGTGTAAGTTGACAAGTAGAAGGTTCGAGACAGCAGTTGCGAAAAACTTTTTTACGAATAGAATAGTAAATAGCTGGAATAGTTTGCCGGTAGAAGTAATTAGTAGCACGTCTATAAACATGTTTAAGAATCGATTGGACGCGCATGTTGATAGAAAGGGTATAGTTTAAGGTAGTAAAATTAAGGCTTGTGGGGATAGATCCCACAGCTCAACACAAGTGTTGTGGGATATAGGGAGGCAGCGTCTTGGGTTAGGGGATACTCTCTGTCCTTACACACCCCATTTAAAGAGATTCCTCTGCCGAGCGGTGCCCCCCATAGTACTGTGAGGTATTGAAAAACTCATGATCTTCACTTGCCCCACAAACACCTTTAAATGGGAGACCCATAATGGGTGCACACACATTTCTACATTACTGTACAGTCTTTACAGCCACACCTACACTTTTCCTCGTATGTGTATATATTGTAATGTATATGGTTGTAAATTTGACTTGGTCCGCAATCGATATGAACCGTGACTTGATGGATACCGTAATGAAATTGACTGGATTCTTTGGATCTGATATATTTGCATGTCCGTTATATAATAGATATAGAGTGTAACATATTTGTGGATAGTAGTCTATTATGACTTGATCCTCTGGATCGAGAGATTCTATCGTTAGTTTTAAATCGATAATTAATTATTTTTAAATTGATAATGTATATGGTTGTAGATTTTGACTTGGTCCGCAATCGATATGGACCGTGACTTGATGGATACCGTAATGAAATTGACTGGATTCTTTGGATCTGATATATTTGCATGTCCGTTATAAATAGATATAGAATGTAACATATTTGTGGATAGTAGTCTATTATGACTTGCTCCTCTGGACCGAGAGATTCTATCTTTAGTTTTAAACCGATAATTAATTATTTTTAAATTGATAATTATTTAGTTTCGTAAAAATTGGTCGTTGCCAATTTACCGGCAGTTTTTAAATAAGTTTCTTATGTTCTTGTGGTTCGGAACCCACGTAAAATTGTAGGTCCCCTCCGCCACCACGGAGGACATACACAATACACAGTTAGGTAGACCAGCCATGAGTGGATCCTAGGGTCTTTGTTGGTCTGAAACATTATAACATTATAACATTATATACACACATTTGATTGGATTGCATTTGTGTTATTTGTGATGAAATACAAATACAATACACTATTTTAACCCACCCACTAAAATTATCTTAGAATAGCCCTGCCTATAACCACTCAGTGGAAAGTAGGAAAGGAAGGATGTGTTGTGTTCCCAAATTTAAGTCTAGACAGGGAACATCCTCAATCCTGAAGGAAAATAGTTTTGTTGTGAGAGGGCCAAGACTGTTTAGCCAGTTGCCCAAGAAACGAAGAAACACGAGTGGTGTATCGATAGACATGTTCAAATGACAACGACGCCTGGCTCCGAACAATTCCAGATGAGCCGGGAGTACCTGGCTATGTGAAGTGGAAAGCGCAAGAAACCAACTCTAATTCACCAGGCCAACTCAAGAGGAAGAGCAACAAGCCTGACCTCCGTGAAATGAGGAATCATCGCACGGGACATTTGAAAGATTGAAAGGTACAGTGTATGCTGTATATGTTTTGTGTACAAATTGCTGTGCAAAACCTCTCGAGGTATCATTGTTATTCATGGTGGTAGACTCGTGAATGCGGTGAAGAGTTTCTTTGATGGAAGTAGTGCATGTGTGGGAATAAAGAACTGAGTGAATGGTTTGATATAAATGTTGGTGCTCGTCAAGATATGTGATGTCTCCATGTCTATTCAATCTCTTGAATTGAGTAATAGAGTCATGAGAGAGGTGAAAATGCGACTGCCAGAAAGAGGAATGAATCTGGTGTGTGATGAGAATGGATGGGGCCTGTCGCGTCTTTCGTATGTGGATGATGCTGTGCTATTTGCTTAGAGCAAGTGTGATATACAAGCGGTTGTTAAGAGTTTTGTAGCGCTGTGCGAGAGAAGATTGTTGAAAGTGAATGTAAATAAAAGTAAGTTATTGACTGTATGAAGCGAGGGCAATTCTGACTGTGATGTGATGGTGAATGTAAAACACTAGAGTTGATATAGTCTTTTAGTAATTAGTTAGGATGTGTTTTGAACAAATTTGGTCGAGTGTGGATTAAATTAATACATAGTAGAGTGACTCAAGGAAAAATTTGTGTGTACTTTATATAACAATGTAGTGAGGAACCCCAGGAAAAATATGAACATTCTTTATTCTGGCAAACGTTTCGGAATGAACTAATTCCATCATCATTACATACATACTTCAACTTTATTAAGCAGGTTTTATTAACTCTTTATCATACTCTTGTTCGTCTTTATATAACGTACTGCACGCTTGTTTGGGGAAACTCCGCTAACAACGCTTTAAACGGTATCTTTGTCATCCAAAAGAGAGCAATAAGGTTATTATCTTCTGCTGATTTCCTTGATCACTCTCGTGCATTATTTAAAGAGCTAAACCTATTAAAGCTCAATGAGGTAATCAAACTGGCACAGTTTATTTTTATTTACGAGTGTAAGAATAAAATCATTAATTTACAATAGGTAAATAGATATTTTGTAACTCATCAAGAAATCCACTCATATCAGACCAAAAATAGATCACAGCATGTTATACCTCAATTTAGATTGTCTTCATCTCAAAAACTACCCATTTTCATTGGATTAAAACTATGGAATGATTTAAATGCTGATATAAAAAATAGTGTGAATGTAAATTCATTTAAAACCAAGTTAAAATCTCCATTAATAAGGGTATACTAATAAAAATCTAGAATTAATGTACATTACTATTGTTTATTCATTTCTCGTGTATAATTCAGGATTAAAGACACATTATTCGTGATTGTTCATTTCTTATCTCTCGTGTATAATATTGATTTCTTTGTATGGTATTGGTATAATACCATACCAAACGGTTGGTTGGTGTAAAACCAACGCATGAAACTATTAAGAGGTATATCTAAAGGAACAGAATATCACCAGTTAATATTATTTAAATGAGCATAAAAATATTAGTATATTATGCGTCTATTTATGGAGTTGGAATTTAAATTATCATGTTTTGTTTAATATGAATAGTGGCCGCAGGAAGCTCGGCCTGTTAAAACAAAAGCCGAACATCCGTTTTTCTCGTAACAATGCCGCTTTGGTCATTTGAATTAAGAGCATGTTTTTACGTGGAACAAAAATATAACTATAATTATATTTTTGTTCCACGTTAAAACATGCTCTTAATTCAGATGACGAAAGCGGAATTGTTACGAGAAAAACAGATGTTCGGCTTTTGTGTTAACAGGCCGAGCTCTAAAAATGAATTCTTATAACAAAACCACACATATTTTATTTTATTTTTTTGTGCAGGAAGGAGGGGCCAAGGGAGAATGCCCCCAAAACTCCCCTTCATAGAGGAAGAAGAGAGCCAAAATCAAGGTTCAAGGTTTTTGAGATGTCTGGACACACTGCGTTTGAAACACTGGAGGTCATAGACAGGGGAAAAGATGGATTAAGGAAGATTGTTCCAGAGTTGACCAGATTGAGTAAATTAAAGATTGAAAATACCGATTAGCCGTTGCATTAGAAAGTTGGACAGAAAAGGAATGAGAATGTGTTGAAAGTCTGGTACTGCGTGTTCTCCTTAAAGGAGGAGGCATGCAGTTAGAGAGTTCAGAAGAACAGTGTCCGTTATAATAGCGATAGTAAAGAGAGACTGAGGTAACATTGCGGCGGAGAGAGCCGGATTGAATACAATCAGTAAGAGGCAGGTAATTGATGATACGTAAAGCCTTTGATTCCATCTGGTCAAGTAGGGCTGTATGGTATGAGCCACCCAACACATGAGAAGCATACTCCATACAGGGGCGTACAAGACCCCTGTACAGAGACAGCAATTGAATGGGGGTAAAGAAACTGGGGAGGCGACACAGCACACCTAACCTCTTAGAAGCTGTTTTAGAAAGAGTATACGTGATCTTTCCAGGAAAGATCACGAGAAAAGGAAACACCAAGAATGTTAAGAGAAGAGGAGGGATTGAGTTGTGTATTGTTTAAGGTAAGAGAATAGTTGTGTGGAAGATTGTGACGAGCAGACAGATGAAGAAACTGAGTTGTTGAAGCATTGAAAGCAACAAGGTTTTCTCTGCTCCAGTCAGAAAGAGTAGAAAGATCAGAGGTCAGGTATACCATAACAGTCCTACGCGAATTATGGAGTGACTGTTGAGAGAGACGCTTTGTGAAGCGGGTGGAGAAGTGAAGAGTGGAGTCATTGGCATAGAAGTGGATAGGGCAGTAAGTGGGACTTAATAGATCATTGATAAATAAAAGCAAAAGAATGGGTGACAGGAGAGAACCCTAAAGAACACCACTATTGATAGCTTTACGAGAAGAACAATGGCCATCTACAACCACAGCTACAAATCGTCCAGAAAGGAAATTAGAGATGAAGGCACCAGTGGCGTAGTAAGGGGGGTGCGAGGGGGGCGGTCCGCCCGGGTGACAGCCAGGAGGGGGGTGCCATCGGGAGAGTTGAAATACCAGTACAAGTTTTCAAACCAAATGAAAAATTTGCCAAAGTAAAAAAAAATTTAAAAATGTTCAAACTATTACAACAGCTTAATGTTAATTTCCACTATAAAATAATTTTTTATTTTTATTGGCAATACAAAATTTACAAACGAAAAATTAAATATTTGATAAAAATTACGTCTAAAGACGAACGTTTGTTGACGTTTTAGTCATCAGTTTGTTGAGCATAGCCAGTTGGCTGCAACTGACATTCCAAGTCTTGTTCACTTGACACTGTGACTCCACATACATGAGGTATGTTTCATTAAATAATTATGATAAAGCATAAAATGCTGGTGTTTATAACAATATCATGGTACTTATACCAGTGTCCAGTAATTTTTGACAATGTGGTATCATAGTGATGTTTAACCCCCCCCCCCCCCCCAAAAAAAAATAATAATAAAAATAATAATAATAATAATAATCACAGACAATTTGTTCAGTTAATGTATTTCAAGTCATAATAGTTCATGTTTGTTATGAATGTTCATGCTTTGTACCTTTTGATTTTAAAATTTTGCAGAAAACATTCACTATGAAGCGAAATCGACCCAGTGGATTCCAATAAAGAAAAGAAGGCAAGAGAAGAGGTGGCTCAGGCAATGTCCGGATCAGTTTTGAAGTATGTGACGCAGTCAACATCAAGTGCAATAGGAGAAAGTCCTGAAGATATTCAGCCTGGTGAATCTGAAGGGCAAATACAAGAAGCATCTTCAAAGAGGATTCGAACGAGAGAGAGCAAGGATTGGAGGATGCCAAAATCAGCATTGAAGAGGCAAAGAAATGGACAGCATTGCAGTTTCTGGAGTTTATTGTGAAATAGGAATTTTGTGAATCTTTGCCAAGCTTATCACTGTGTTTGAGATTCTTTTTGACTGTCTGTGTGTCTATTGCAGTGGTGCACAAACTTTTTTGATGTGAGGGCCAAGCGAAGAAAATAACTAAATGTATTAGCCTACTTACTTTCCATCTAAGTCATAAATTGGGTCACTTTTATATTCTAACTTTTTCATTGAATTGAAAAGACCCGTGGGGCCACTGAAAAGACCCGTGGGGGACACATTTGGCCCGCGGGCCAGGGTTTGTGCATCACTGGTCTATTGCTTCATGTGAAAGAAGTTTTTCGGAATTGAAATTGATAAAAAATTTCTTTCGCTTGACCATGAGTCAGACAAGATTGACAAATCTGGCTTTACTTTCAATTGAACATGAATATGCAAAGAAGGTGAATTTTGATGAGGTTATTGATCAATTTGCAGAAATTAAGGCTCGAAAGCAGAGACTGTGAATCCTCTCTATTTACCTTTGAAGAATAGGCTGAGCGTTGAGACTGGATTTCCTGTGTTTTTTGTATAAAATAAAATGCAGTATTACCTGTTCACTGAATTTTTAATGTCCTGCATTTTTCTCATTTCCAATTTGCTTATGACAGTACTGTACTGTTTAAAAATCTACTTTCAAACATAATATATTTTTCTGTGTGTTTAAATTTTAAAATTATTTATGAGGGGTGCCAAAGGGAGGATCCGCCCCGGGTGCCAAATACTTTAGGTACGCCCCTGGAAGGCACAGATAGAAGGATAGAAACCGAAGGAGAATAGTTTCGAAATTAAGGATTTGTACCCGACTCTTTCAAAAGCTTTCCGTATGTCCAGCGCAATAGCAAAAGATTCACCGAAATCCCGAAAGGAGGATGACCAATAGTCAGAGAGATAAGCAAGAAGGTCGCTAGCAGAGCGTCCCTTGCGGAACCCATACTGACAATCTGAAAGAAGAGTGTGAGAAGAGAGAATCTTCCTATTAACGAGAGATTCAAAAACTTTAGAAAGACAAAAAATCAAAGCAATTAGGCGATAGTTGGAAGGTTGTGAGCGGTCACCCTTCATTGGGACAGGCTGAATGAAAGCGAACTTCCAGCAGAAAGCAAAAGTACCCGATGAAAGAAAAACGAAAAAGTTTGCCTAGGCAGGGTGTTAGCACAGAAGCACAGTCCTTGAGAGAACAAGAGGAGGAACACCATTAGGACCATACAACTTCCTAGAGTTGAGCCCAGATACAGATAGGGCAGAAAAAACATCTTTGGATGAGATTCCAATTTCAACCATAATTAAGTGAAAGGGAGGAGATGAAGGAAGAGCAACGGAATCGTCCAAGGTTGAGTTGGAGGTGAAAGTTTGAGCGAAGAGTTCAGCTTTATCAATTAGGAGAAGAGACGACAACTGAGCTATCGGAATGGAAAGGAGGAGGAAAAGAAGGAGTAAAGTTGTTGGAGAGGTCCTTCGCTAGATCCCAGAAAGAGCGAGAATAATTAGAATTGGATAGGTTTTCACATTTTTGTCTGATGAAGAAATGTTTGGCTCGTCGAAGAACATATACGCAACATCTACCCTTGGAGTGAAATTGAGTATAGAGAAACAAGAAGGTTGCAGTAAAGGGGTTGCTGTCACTCGCCCAAGAGTCACTTCTACATAAAATTAGAATAACAAATGCGAAACCATTCTAATTATACTAAAAAAACGTTTCAGTATACACTCAGTATACTACTCAGCGTGTAGAACAGCTAATAATTCCAATGCTTTGTTTAACGATATGTATAGATGTAATCATAGCATCAAATGGGATAGTTCTAAAGCGCTTGTTGAAAACAGAGATATAATAGAAAGAAATATTCTAGAATGTGCATTTATCCATTATAAAAACAATTTCAATAGCAGCGCGGGAATGTATAAAATTGACAACATCTTGTTAAAATTCCTTTTGCCTCTCATTAACTCTTGTTAAGTATGTGCTAATTGTTTTGGTTTCCGCTACATTGTATATATTTATGGGCATCTTGCCTTTTCTCTTCATTCCCTGACGAGGTGTAGCTCTGAATACACGAAAGGCCTTGGAATCGTTTTTCCTTTTTCCTTGTGGGTTTGCAGCATTCATTCATTTCACGTGTTTAATTGTGAAATTCATCCCATATATATATATATATATATATATATATATATATATGTTGCACTCTTCTTCCTTTTGGGTTCTTTCCCGTGTAACAGAAAAAAGATTTCCGACGAAGTAGACCTGAAGTGTCTTCTCTATGTATTATTCTCCAGGACCTCGTTTTCGAGTGCGTCTTACGGGTCCAATGGGGACAAGAAAATGCTTGGCAAAGTTTTCGTTTAATGTGCTTGAATCAGAGTGCCTAAATAGTTGAAATAAAATTAAATGGATGTCTAGTCATTTCTTGTTCGACTTACTTTAAATCAAAGTTACTTATTTCTAAATTATATTAAATTTCTGAATCAGTAGGCACAGAGTTTCTCTACCGTCGCCTAATTTATCTCAAGACTTCTTAACACGACTTAAGCCCGGTGCGGGATAATTCTCTCTAAATCCCGGAGGCTAGTGGTTAGCGTTGCTTAATCTAATATCGTCTGTTTGTTTCTTCTCCTGAAAGGGGATAATAACAGATTGGGATTCCAGCTCAATCCGGAGATCCGCGTCTGACCTCCGCGCGCAAAATCAGAGTTAATCTCTCTATACGGATCGGGCCTCCGCTGTCCCGATCCGAAGATTTGCGTTTAACCGCCGAATGCAAAAATTTGAGTTAAGGGTGCTGAGCCCCTTCTTTTATATTCTAAAAAAACGTAAGTCCTCTATCATTCGCATGACGTGGTGACATTATTATCGTGTGACTTCCGTTTGGTTGAAAAGATTCACCAACGCGAGGTGCCTTTGCGTCAACTCGCATGTGAATCATAATTTGAACGGAAGTACGAAAAAATATATTATTATTATTAAATGATTTTTTATCCTTTTTTCCTTCCATATAGAGGTATTTATTTTCGATTTTAAATGAGGCATATCCGGGAAAGTTAACTTTTCTTTTCGTCTAAAAACGTATTTAGGTACAAAATTATGTTAATTATGTGAATTTATAAAACGTTCTATAGGGTGTCCATAAATGATTACCCTGATTAAAGCATGCTATAACTTTTAAATAAACACTCGTATTCAAACACAGTTTTAATCGTAAGTAGATAAACATACAAAGTTTTGATACATAGTTAATGAACTTAATAAGCTTCCACATGTGCACCCCTAGTGGCACGTAAAATGTCTAAACGGTATTCACACTCACGCCACACATTTTCCAACATTTGTGGGTTAACTGTTGGAATTGTATCCGTAATGCGTTCTCGCAATGTCCTGATATCTGGAACAACTGTTGCATAGACCAAATCTTTAACATGACCCCAGAGAAAGAAATCCAGCGGGGTAATGTCTGGTGATCTTGGGGCCCATGGGATTGGCCCGTCCCTTCCAATACATCGATTTGGAAATGTTGCGTCGAGAGTTTCACGAACATGCGCCCAATGAGGGGGTGCCGCATCTTGTTGGAAGATGACAGTTGGCTGCCTGTCCTGCAGCTGAGGGATGGCGTAATTGGTGAGCATATCCAGGTACACAGTTGCGGAAACAGAGACATTTTACGACATTTTACGACATTTTACGTGCCACTAGGGGTGCACATGTGGAAGCTTATTAAGTTCATTAACTATGTATCAAAACTTTGTATGTTTATCTACTTATGATTAAAACTGTGTTTGAATACGAATGTTTATTTAAAAGTTATAGCATGCTTTAATCAGGGTAATCTTTTATGGACACCCTGTATATGAACTTGAATTTGAATTTTATACTATAGGGCGTTATTCGGTTCAAAATGAAATAATGAGTTCCTTATGAACTCGGAATAATATATAACCTTACAACCTTACCTTACAAAGGTTCAGCGCGATGATTCCTCATTTCGCGAAGGTCAAGCTTGTCGCCCCTCCTCTCGAGTTGGCCTGGTGAAATAGTGAGTTGGTTTCTTGTGCTCTCCACCTCACATAGCCAGGTTCGCCCGGCTCATCGGGGATTGTTCTGAGCCAGGCGTCTAGTCTTCTTTTGAAGATGTGCACTGCAACTCCCTTCGTGTTTCTTAGGTCTTTGGGCAACTGATTAAACAGTTTTGGTCCTCTCACCACAAAACTATTTTCTTTCAGGGTTAAGGATGTTTCCTGTCTCGCCTTCAATTTGGGAATACGACACAGTCTACCGTTTCTACCTTCCACCGTTGTTTGGGGAGTTATAGGGTTCAGAGTAAGATTAGGAACTAGTTTCTCCATTGTTTTCCAAGTGTAAATAATGGTGTATAGGTCTAGTTCGCGTAACCTTTCCCAGTAATTTAGTTCTTTGCACCCATTGATCTTGGCTGTGAAACTTCTCTGAATCCCTTCCAGTTGTCTAATGTCTTCTTTTTTATATGGGGATGTTAGGACCAAGCAGTATTCCAATTTGGGCATGATCAGAGTTTTCAGTAGAAGAATCACTACATTCCGATCGCTTCGTTTAAAGGTTCTCAATATCTGTCCCGTTATTCTATTTGGTCTGTTTACTGCTATCTTATTTTGTGTTTCAAATTTCGCATCATCTGTCATTACAACCCCTAAATCTTTTGCTCTGGAATTTCTCTGAATTTCCTGACCATTTGGGGTATAATATTCCATGGATTTTAGGTCTTCTCTTTTTCCGTGCCGTAACAGCTGAAATTTCTCGGTGTTAAACTTCATATTGTTGTCTTCCGTCCACTTGTAGATTCTGTTTATCTCGGTTTGTAGAGATCCTATATCTTCTGGGTTTCTTATTTTTCTACTGATCTTTGTGTCATCCGCAAAGGATGTTACTGTACTGTCTCTGGTAACGTCCTCATCTATGTCAGTTAGCATGATTATGAAGAGTAGTGGAGCTAATACTGTTCCTTGTGGTACCGAGCTGAGGACCTCTGATTCTGATGAAGATACTCCTTGTACTGTAACGACTTGCCGCCGCTAACTAAGGAAATTATATATCCATTTCCCTACTTTTCCTCTTATTCCCACATATTTCAATTTATGTATTATGATTCCATGGTCACACTTCTCGAACGCTTTAACAAAGTCTGTGTATAGTACATCATAGTTTTTATTACTTTCAAGTGCATCAATAATGTTGCAGTGTTCCAGTAGTTGTGATAGGCATGATCTACCTAACCGAAACCCCTGTTGGTTATCATTGAATTTTTTATGAGTTTCCAAAAAGTCAGATTTTCTGTCTAACTATTCTTTCAAATATTTGAGTGAGATGAGATGTAAGCGACACTGGCCTATAGTTTTTGGCCTCGGATCAATCTCCTTTATATATTGGGACTATGTTTGCGCTCTTTAGGATGCCCGGTATTTCTCCCGTATCAAGGGATCGTCTCCATATCCAGTATAGGGGCTCAGCGATTGCATTCTTGTAGTTTTTGATCAGTGTGGCATTCCATTTATCCGGTCCTGCTGCTGAGTGTGTTTTTAGTTTCTCTATGGCTTGTGTAATATCATCCGTCGTAAAGTCGAAGTCCGTTATACTTTCCCCTTGTGGGTCTTCTTCAAAGAACGCGTTTCTATCGCATATCAGTTTGTCAGTTTTTGGGATACTGAAAGATGATTCGTACTGAGCTCTTAATATTTCAGATACTTCTGTTAGATCATCAGATAAAGCACTGGTCTCGTTTTTTAAAGGTCCGATAGTCGCATGGTTTTTCGACTTTCTTTTTGCAAAATTATAGAAGTACTTTGAGTTAGCCTTTATCGATTCTATAGCGTCGTCTTCTTCTTTTTCTGTATGCTTCTTGATTAGTTCCTGTATGACGACATCGATACTTTGCAGTTTATCATTTAATATTTTTCTGATGTTGTTATCTTTACAATTAATTAATTTTGCAGTCACTCTTTTTTTTTCGAAACAATGCCCTCTTTTGTCTCTCGAACCTGCTTCTCTTTCCTCTTTGTTGTATCTTTGGGACATGTTTTTCCACAATTTCTAACGTCTTCTCCTCTAACGTCATTAGCATCTCCTCCGTTGTCTTGGCCTCGAAAATGGTTTTCCAATCTATTACTTCCATGCTGGATGTCACATCTTCCCAGTTTATAGCTTTGGAGTGAAAATTAAAAATTTCGAATTTGCTTCTTTCATTTGTGCGTGTTCTTTCCTTTCCTGTTGCCTTTATATTAGTTGTTATTTCAATGATGTTGTGGTCCGATATCATAGTTGGGGGTATTTCTACATTATCAATTAGATTACTGTTGTTTGTGAATATCAAATCTAGGCAGTTGTTTTTTCTTGTGTTTTCTGTTATTTCTTGCGTTAACATAAATTCATCAGCTAGAGCTAGTAGCATTTTTACCTGCTCCTGGTCTTCTCGTGTGCCCTCCTTGTCCTGGTGTATACATATATTTTTTCCTATCCTTTTATATTTCATGAATGGGAAATTAAAATCACCACAGAGAAAAATATTTGGGGTTGGAGAGTGTAGATACTTTATCAAGTTTCTTACCTCTGTGATGGAATCTGAAAATTTTGAGGTTGGCGTGTTTGGGGGTCTGTACATTACAATTAGTACCATATTTAATTTTTCAATTTTTGCTGCGACACATTCTACGTAGCTGTTTGAGGTACTTATAGCCATTTCTGCCATGTGCCTTTCGCGTGTGTAAATAGCACATCCTCCTTTACGTCTCACTGTTCTGTTGGCTCGGAGGATGTTATGTTTGTCAATTTGTATTTCTTTTTTGTCAGTACAGGACTCACAGTTTTCACAGTTCGCCTGGCAGTCCTTTAGATGAGTTTTCGTGAGGCATGCAAAGTCTGCTCCGGCTTCTTGCATGAGTCCTTTCAGGTATAAAACTTTGTTCGTGGAATGGTTTGATTTAAGGCCCTGAATGTTGGCTAGGATTATTTTTATTTTTCTCTTTCGTTTTCGCATACAGGTGGTTCCGATTTGTTTTCTAATGGGGGTGCCGGTTTCGTTGTCTTGTGGTCCTCCAAGAATTTACCTCTTTTTATCTTTGTCGGTACCTGTTGTCCCGATAACGCATGAAGCGCCTTTGTTCGTACCTTCTGTCCGGCTCTCGTATACCTATATTTGTCAGCTGGTTTTGTAATTGCTGGATAGTATTTACCAGCTGAAATGTGTTGGCTGCGTCTAAAAAATTGGCGCTCTTCTTTGATGTTCGTTTTTTCTGTTCACTCGTTACGTTCCTTTGAGGGTGGTGGTACTGGCATTTTCTTCCGAATTTGCAACTCCCATATCTTGTATAAGTGTTACAGACCGTAAGATGGTGGAACTTGCATTTCTTATCAAATTTGCAGTATCCACTGGTGTAATGCGTGTTGCATAATGTGGGATGTGCATATATGCATTGCCCATCCCGATATCTGCAGTTCCCTTTCGCGTAGTATTTACATACTATATTTTCTACGCTCCTACTTCTTGTTTTCTTATTATTTTCGAAGTTTTTAATTTTGGCATTATCATTATTTCTCTTTGGCTGTTTATTTTCTACTTTTTTAGTTATTATCTTTTTATCATTTCGCTCGTTGGACAGTTTGACTACTTCGCAACTTTTACTTATTTCTTTTCTTTCATCTATGTTTTCCTTCCGTATCATATTGTTTATATTGTTATTCGTTATTAAATTGTTGTTCGTTATTATGCTGTTATTCATTATTTCGTCCTCTCTCTCATCCACCCGGTTTTTCGTTGGGACATTTCCGGACCCTTGTGTCCCCATTATTTCATTCTTTTTTGTAACATTCGATTCTGCTATCTCCATTTCTTTAGATACCGCGAATGAGTTTACCGTCTGTGTTCATGCGCCACATAGAAATTTGATCCCCGCGACGTGTTTCGCGTTCGAGACAAGAGTTATTTCCCTACCATTCCAATTCATGCAGATAAAGTCATTCAGTCGTTGACAGAAATCACATGTAATCGCCAAGTTTTCCGTTGTTACCAGATTGCACAAATTACAGATTAAATGAGAATTTGGACCCATAGCCATACTATTCCTTAATTAATGTAAAAAGAAATACCCACACAAATTCTTTATTTATTTATTTTTATTTCTATTTCTTTGCTTTCGATGGACGAGGGTTTTCGAGGGTTTTCTGAACTTTGCGTTTTACGACCTTTTTCTATATATATATATATATATATATATATATATATGTATATATATATATATATATCTACACACACACACACATATATATATATATATATATATGAAAATTATTTCACGAAAGTAACACGTGAAAAATATTTATGATGAATAAAACCACGAAGGAAAGGAAACAGATGGTGCTCAAGCGCTTTCGTCTAATGACATCCTCAGGAACACTGAAGTACATAAAGAGTTACGACCTATATATAGGTTACAGAAAAAAAAAAAAAATATATATATATATATATCTATATATATATATATATATATATATATATACAATAAACGGAAAAACAAAATTAAAGGATTGTGGAAGGGGGCACTCAAATTTATAAGGAAAAACTATCGATTTTTAGCACAAGATTAAAAGAATTGTTTCCAACCAATGTTATAGATAAAAAAATATATATATATATGTATACAAATTTATACTGGAAATCTGCCCGGGTTTTAGCACTCTGCTCTTTTTGTATAAAAAAAAAAAATTTAACAATTATCGATTTTTAGCACAAGAATAAAAGAATTGTTTCCAACCAATGTTATAGATAAAAAACAAAATATATATACAAATTTATACTGGAAATCTGCCCAGGTTTTAGCACTCTGCTCTTTCTCTCCCAGGAATTACATAAGTATGACCTGCCACTACCTTCACACATTGTTTTGGAACTTATTAAGCTTTGCATCAAAGACTGTAAATTCACTTTCAATAACGAGTATTATCAACAAGTTTTTGGGATGGCCATGGGCAACCCTTTGTCGCCCCTCCTCTCCAATATTTATATGGAGTTTTTCGAAATTACTTACATTCCGATAATCCTCGGGGTTGGCATCCCTTGGTTGCGGTACGTCGATGATATTTTGTGTATCTGGCCCATGAATCGTGACCTGGATAACTTCCTCCTTCAGTTAAATGATCAAGTCCCCTCTATTAAGTTTACTTTGGAAGTGGAACAAGACAATTCAATCCCATTTTTGGATGTGCGTGTACATAGGGAAAGCCCAGGTTTTAAGTTTAGTATCTATCGGAAAAAAAAAAACAATTTGTCCTACGTACACTTTTACTCGGGACATGACACCCCCACTAAGAAGGCCATTTTTTCTTCAATGTTTCTCCGCGCCCTTAGGATCGCCAGTCCGGAATACATCGATGCCGAATTAGAAAAAATCAACGCTATTGGAAGTGATCTGTTATCCATCTGCGTTTATGGAATCTTGTCTCAACAAGGCAAAACGAACTTTCTATCGCGTTAATAATAACACCCGTACTTTGTCAAAAAATATTTTAGTACTTCCATTTTTCCCGGGCTTTTTAGGCATTGCTAATGTATTTAAACTTTTGGATACTAATGTAGTATTTTCATATAATAATATTGTGAAAAATATCATAGTAAAAAATAGCCCTACCAATAATTCAGGCATTATCTATAAAATTGGTTGCAAACAATGTGATTCCTTTTACATAGGTCAGACGGGAAAGGATTTGCACACACGTATAAAACAGCATCAATATTCCGTTAGAACAGAACAGTTGTCCAGTGCCCTTTTTGTCCATTTGTCAGTTATCCCACTGTATTGATTGGAATAATGCTTCAGTTTTATTTCACTCTAGCAACATTGTCAATCGAAATATTCTTTAGTCTGCCATTATCCAACTAACAAATAACTTCAACATAAGCAAAGGTCTTTTTCAACTCGATCCTGTTGTTTTGAATTCCTTCAGAACAGATTTGGATAAGAAAGGTAGAACGCTAAATCTTTGGTAAATTTGTATGCCACCATAATAACTTATTTTTCAATTTTTATATACAAAAAATAGGGCAGAGTGCTAAAACCCGGGCAGATTTCCAGTATAAATTTGTATATATAATTTATTATTTTTTTCTCTTATCTATAACATTGGTTGGAAACAATTCTTTTAATCTTGTGCTAAAAATCGATAATTGTTCATTTTTTTTTTTTTATACAAAAAGAGCAGAGTGCTAAAACTTGGGCAGATTTCCAGTATAAATTGGTATATATATATTATAATATATATATATATATATATTTTTTTTTATTTATGTTTATAACATTGGTTGGAAACAATTCTTTTAATCTTGTGCTAAAAATCGATAGTTTTTCCTTATAAATTTGTGTGCCCCCTTCCACAATCCTTTAATTTTGTTTTTCCTTTTATTGTATATATATATATATATATATATGAAAATTATTCATCATATATATATATTTTTTTTTTTTCTGTAACCTATATATAGGTCGTAACTCTTTATGTACTTCAGTGTTCCTCAGGATGTCATTAGACGAAAGCGCTTGAGCACCATCTGTGTTTCCTTTCCTTCGTGGTTTTATTCATCATATATATATATATATATATATATATATATATATATATATATATAATTAATATATAAATATTATAATCACAACTTCAATTTACAACCTTTACTCCTTTAGGATATATATATATATATATATATATATATATATATATATATATATATATATATATATGCACCTAATTCCCAAACGTCTGTATGATGACACTGACTGATGTTCTACTTTTGAAAACTTAAAGAAATTGTATTGAAGGAAGGCAATACCACAGCATAGAAGCTTTCAGAACCATGGAAGAAACTATGGGAGCTGAACTGTCACAGATATTTGATGGCTCAGAAAGCACTGATATTTAATACAGTTGCCACCTATCTCGATCCTAGATATAAGGGAAAAATTTTCTCATCCTGTTACAAATCGTGTACAAGCGAGAGTTAGTCGTCTTTGTGACGATATTACCGAGAGGAATCTCCAAACGCGGACAAAGACGACGAACCACCCGTTAAATGAATGCTAAACGAACCAGTAGCTTCGACGAGCAAAATTAGCAAAACCATCACTGATTCCATGAACGCACTCTTAGCTTCCAGTAGCGATGATGAAATGAAATAGAACCAACAAAAAGTTCAAAATAAATGATTGAGGAGTACCGCGTGGAGAAAAGACTGACAAAAAGAGGATTGTTTATCTTGGTAGAAAGAAAAAATAAAGTTTATCCTGTTTTGACTAAATTAGCTACAACTTACCTCGCCTGTACTCCCATCAAGCGTACCCAGTGAACAGTTATTTAGTGGCGCGGGTGTAATATATGATGGAGAGAAATAGACTAAAAGGTGACAAAGCGGAATAGCTGTTATTTCTCAACTACAATCTTCCATTTCTCAAATTCAAATGTAGAGAGATTAACAAACTGGAGAGTGCATCACAACAAATGTCAACGATATTAAACTTGTATATGAAAAAGAGTAAATTACAAACTTTTAACCACTTCATTATAGGGCGGCGAAGGTTTGGGGACTGGTTGGTGGGATGCATTACAAGTTGGATCCTCCTCCCATATCCTGGTAACGCACTACAATAATCAGTGTGGCTAAAATTCTTAAATATTCCTACTCTATTGAAAGAGTATACCATACCACCATTATTTTTGGTAAGTACAAAATGCAGTGTACAATGTACATTCTACTTTGTACATAACATGATTGTTTACCTATATGGCTTTATCTTGTGAATTGATCAATGTTGTTGGTCCATTATAAAGTGACCAACAGTTTTTACGTTATAAAAACCAAAATCTTGTTAATAATGCCGAAAATCGAAAATGTATAATTCTTTTATAGGCATCCGCATCCGCATTCGCGGATGTCAATTTTAAAGGTCCGCATCCGCGGATACATAAAATCTCATATCCGTTACATTATTAATATATTTATATATAGGGGTGTGTGTGTGTGTGTATATATATATATAATATATATATATATATATATATATATATATATATATATTACTTACTTTTGTTGAGTTTGAACGACGGTTCAGGATCGACCTGCGGTCGACCCTTTGCAGCATCCCGCCTCATTTGCGGGATTTGGTTAAGGAGGGAATTGCCGTCTGATCTCCTCCTGCCCTCGTAGCCAGCCACGCATGGCTGGTCAGGGACTTTGCACAGGAATCTGTCCAGCTGGTTCTTGAAGTTATTCAGGTCGGTGTGCTGGAGATTCCTCACTTCTTTTGGAAGGACATTGAAAAGCTTTGGGCCCCGTATTCTGAGTGTATTTTCCATCCTCGTTTTCATGGCCCCTTGTCCCACCGCAGCTGGGACCGTACAAAATCTGCCTCTTCTCTCATTCCAGTTTGTTTTTATTTCATTTCTAAGGTTAGGGACAGAGTCCTCAAGTATTTTCCATATGTTTATTATTGTGTACCGCTCGCGCCTTCTTTCAAGAGAGTAGAGTTCCAGGGATTGCAGTCGAGACCAGTAGTTTTCACCTTCCGTTTCCTCTATCTCAGACGTAAATGTCCTTTGTATAGCTTCACTGTTCGCAATGTCTCGTTTTCTGTGTGGGCTTGTGAGTACTGAGCAATACTCAATTATTGGTAGGACTAGACTCTTCCATAATTTGAGCATGATGTTTGCTCCAGATGATTCCCATTATTTTTCTAGCCGTTGTGACTTTGATTTTATAGTGCTCTCTGAATTCTGCATCCGACGACATTATTACTCCAAGATCCCTGACTTGTGGATTTGGTGTTTTCTGTTTGGCTTGGAGAGTTTTGTACCCTTTTTTCTGTAGCTCTTTGTTATTACCATATCTTAGAAGTTGGAATTTTTCTTCATTGAACTTCATATTGTTGTCTTCTGCCCACTGGAATAATGTTTCAATGTCGTTTTGTAATTTTCTTATGTCATCTTCGTTCAATATTTCCTTACGTATCTTTGTGTCATCTGCGAAGCATGATACAATACTGTCCTTAATATTTGCATCAATATCTGCAATCATTATTATGAACAGCAAGGGAGCTAATACTGTCCCTTGTGGGACAGAGCTCACGACTTCCGAGACTTCCGATTTAACTCCGTTTACCACCACTCTTTGCGTTCTTTGCGTCAATAAATTAAATATCCATCTTCCTAGCTTTCCAGTAATTCTGTATTCTTAAGTTTGTGTGATTTAATTCCATGGTAACATTTATCGAAGGCTTTAGCAAAGTCCGTTTACATTACATCAATGTTTTGTCCTCGACACAATGTTTCTAATATTTTCTCCTGGTGATCTAGTAGCTGTGACAGGCATGATCTTCCAGCCCTGAAGCCATGTTGATTTGAGTTGTATGTCTTTTTCTTGTAGGTAGTAGGTAGTTTTGCCTCTAATTATGCGTTCAAAACACTTTATAAGGTGTGAGGTGAGAGCCACTGGCCGATAATTTTTGGGCATTGCTCTGTTACCACCTTTAAATATGGGGGCAATGTTCACGTTCTTTAAGGGGAGTGGAATTTGTCCTGTGTCAAGTGATTTCCTCCATAGTAAGTATAGCGGTTTGGCAATACTCTCTTTGCATTTCTTTAGAAATGTGGCACTCCATGTGTCTGTCCCTGGAGCTGAATTGTCTCGCATCTGTGATAAGGCCGTAATTACATCTCCTTCCGTGAACTCGAAGTCCATTAATAAGTTTGTGCCGGAATTTGTTCTTGGTTGATTTGTATCTATGTCGAAAAATTCGTCTGGGTTTTCCACTTCCATCTCGGACTTAGGTGTGCTAAACCCAGATTTAAATTGTTCCCTAAACAGTTCTCTTATTTCTTTCGGGTCATTTGTGTATTCGGCCTCCCCGTCTATCAACGGACCAATACTCTCTTTACACTGCATTTTCCCTTTCGGAAACGTGTAGAAGTGTTTTGGGTTATTTTTTATGTTTTCTGCTACCTTGTTTTCCTCCTCGTTTGTCTTATGTATGAAGATTTGCTTTAGGTTCATTTCTATTTCGCCAAGTTTCCTCTCTATATATACACAGTGTATATGCATATACACATATATACACACACACACAGACACACACACACACACACACACACACACACACACACACAGACACATATATATAACACCCATAAAAAAGGGAATAAACTACTCGGCGGTTTATTTTGTTTACACCCGAAAGTGTATAAAGTATCAGTGAATCCGTGCATATAAACTATAAAGTGAAATTCATTACAAGTAAGAAAGTGCAATACAGTTTATATAAATTATCACCAGTTTAACATATATATTTAAACCGTAATACGGTGGAATTTCAGCCATTTCGCGTAATGGCTGAAGATTTTAGTAATTTTGCGAAATGACCAAGTGAAGCAGCCATTTCGCGAAATGACTAAAAGTTTCAGCCATTACGCGAAATGGCTGGTTGCACACTTTGACTGTAACGTATATAAAGGGCCTTTGTTTTGGCTATATCGTTCGACCTTGAATATACATTACTTCCTGTTTGAAACGTATAAAAGGTGCCTAAATTACAGTTCTACTGCAGTGCCTTTTTCGACTTCAGTAACTGAAACTCTCCTTCTACAAAACAGTAAGTAAACTCTGACGAGTTTTTAATTTTTTTTTTATTTTCAGATGAGGACTTCATTTATTTGAAATGACTTATTTATAAAATGTTTTATTTAAAATTATAAATGCGATGTAATGTAATTTCTTACTATCATAACAGACCCACTTACCATTCATATTTACAAGAAAAGGGGCTCCCGAAACCACACCAATAGACCCAAACATGGTAGTATACCGTGTGTGTATATATATATATATATATATATATATATACACACACAATATATATATATATATATATATATATATATATGGCCGCCGAGAGCTGCCACGGGCCCCGGGGAAGGATTGATATATGGGCCCCCCCCCCTGTTTACTCAGTATTTTATTATGAGTGTTTTTTTGCGTACATAACGAGCAAACTGATTATAGGTCCAAGTCAGTATTCAAAACATACAGTATGAATAAACATCTCGGAAGAAAATGACCATTTTATTTTTCGAATCAATTATATTAATTCTATCACCATACAATTTACAAATGCAGTACCAGTCGTCCATGCAGGGAAGACAATTGTTTACTGCAAGATTTTCATAATTAGAAGTGTAGTTTCTTTGCTTTCTCTAGCAAAGTGGTAAATGATTCTGATGAAATTTAAAGTACGGGCTAACTGGCTTTCAATTACAATGGTTCCCAGATCTGTCAGTCGGTCTTTGGCATTGGTGGACCGCGTATAATATTTTATCTGTTTCAGTTTGACTATGATAATCTCTGTAAAATGTATATTCCCTAATTATATTTCCTCTCTGTTATTTAATCAATTGCTTTATTAATATTTTTAGATTTTATCCCCCCTCTTTCCGGACCCCTAGAGGTCCGACCCAGGGGATTTTTCCAGGGTATCCCCACCCTCTCGGTGGGCCTGTATATATATATATATATATATATATATATATATATATATATATATATATATATATATATATAATACACACAGACCGTGCACGGTCTGTGTGTATCATAAAACACGTCAGGGAACCATTCTGAGTTCATTCCCATATATATATCTTGCGCGGCATATTCTCCTATACAAGCGTCGTTCTTTACGTTAATTATACTACGTGTTTGTAGTTAAAATGTATATATATATATATATATATATATATATATATATGCTCATATAAATAGATATGGTTTGTAATAAAAAATAATTTGGTATAAAAATTGTTGAAATAATTGAACTATAACTAGAAATATCAATGAATATAATATTGTGAGTTTTAAATCATGAATGCAGTAAAAAAACAAGAATTTAATACTTTAATGATTAATATTGATATCCTGCAATGCAAGGTGTGTGTGTGTGTGTGTGTGTGTATGTGTGTATAGGCGTGGTACACGCACACACACACATACATGATGTTTGTATAGAATTTTGTCGGAAGAATTTCTGACAGAGACCTCTCCCACCGTGAAATTTGGGGGGGGATTTCTGCTCCCTGGGAAAGAGTGGGGGGAGGGGGGAGATGAGGCGCGTGGATCTCTCATTGTATAATTATAAAATAACTTATTCTCAAATTCATTTATTGGGAAGGAAAATTTTTTCGACAGTTATCGAATATTTATCGATTAATAATATCTATTACACTGATAATAAAAACCCACTCTAATAGGCAGAGTTTATTTTCACAACAGTTTCGATGCCCACTGGCATCCTCTTCGGGTGGATACAGAAAATCGAATGCTCTGAAAGAAGAGGATGCCAGTGGGCATCGAAAGTGTTGTGAAAATAAACTCTTTCTATTAGAGTGGGTTTTTATTATCATATTTTGACCTTCACGTAGAAAAAAGTGAAGTTTTTTGCAATCTATTACACTTTTGATCTACGTACCTATTTTTAGCGTTCCATTTAATTCGATTAAGTGCTTTTCACGGGCCCCTGGGATTTATCCCGGCTTTCCCGCCCTCCCGGCGGCCCTGTATATATATATATAAATAACATTTAAAATTTAGCAGAGATATAGTTAAAATATTTTTTCCATACCCAATAGATTTCAAAGTTGGCAATTATGGCTTCAGACTTTTGCCTCACTGGATGCAACAATCTCTAAATTTGCTTATAAACCTCACTTAGCCAACCTTCGGGAAATGCTAATAATGAAGAGAAACATTTAATTTGATACCTCCATTCCCTGTGGGTGTTTTTAACTATCATTTTGTATGTAGCCAAAATATTTTTAAATTTAATTTTGGTTTTTGTGTTACTGGATTTAATTTAAAAATGAAGCCTTTTCTTTCTCTCATTTTACCATACAACTCTGCCTCTTTCTCATGAAAAAAATACTTTCTTCAGATTTCTACTTTGAGGATGGACTCTCGTTTTCTGTGTGTTGCAGCTTTTCTGTTCATTGGAATTGCAATGATACTTCTAGAACCAGTTGAGGGTGAGTGTCTAACTGTATAAACTTGTAAAAGTTGATCGCTGCCGTGAGACTTAGTGGGTGTCTTAAAAGAAAATCACTAGTTAGTTTATTTAGTGAGCAGTTTATAAATTAAGCTAAAAAGTGATTTAAGTAAAATGAATTTTAAATATGGTTCATGGAACTTATTACGGAGATAAACTATTCTAATTATGTTCACCAGTAATACTTTAATGCTATTCAAAATATTCAGGATTTAAACGCAAAAAGACCTTTCGCGTATAACGAACGCAAAGCCTTATAATACTATTATTATTTCTTCGGTTCCCATATGCTGCGCATAGAAATATAGAAGACACTATGTTGAATACCATTTAAGCTAAAAATTAACTAAAATATAGTTTGAACTCGTTTCCAAGTTTAGTATTCTCATTGTTCTTTTATTAATAAATCGTAGGAAGGCCGGACGACTATGGATCGCTACCTTTGCTCTTGCGGCGAATTAAGAAAGCAGTGGAAGATCTGTGAATGCGAACGTGTGAACGCTTCGACGGTAGAATTGTGTAAGTAACTTCGAGGTATATTTTAATTAGAATGAATGAATGAATAGCAGTGCTTCACCGGTGCTTCAACTGCTAAGGTCATATCGCACCGAAATTAAAGTAAAGAGAGAGCACAAGGAGATGGGGTAAGGGGAATTTGAAGGAGTAACGGTTAAGGAAAAGTCGTGAGAGAGAAAGTAAAGACACCATGATCAGCAAAGGGAAGAAGAAATTACACCCAAGTCATATTAAATAGAGAGTAGAAGGCCAGTTTGACGGAGAAAAGAGAAAAGTGTCCTTTGGTACTGGCGTAGAGTCACCCAACAATATAGTAAGAGTGGAGCCTGAAAGGGCAAAAAGGAAGGAGCTGGCAGCGAGCAACGCAAAGGCAGACAACCCAAAAGCAAATGTGAAACAGAGAGAGGAATGCCGCATGGGCAGGAGGGGGCAACATTTCCCGTCATAAGATGCCCATGCGTGAGGCGAGTATGACCGATGCGCAGCCGCATCAGAGCGGTTTCTAACCGTCGGTCACGCTGACAGGAGGAAGGCCACCGTCGAATCGTGGACTTCAACGCCCTCAAGGAATTCCAGGACACATCCTCCCACTGGTGCTGCCACCACGAAGGAGTGCCTCCCGGAAAACCCACGTAAAGCCCGACGCCGGGAGAGGCGTTAGGGTCGAAAGGCAGGGAGGACACCTCCCTCGCAGATACGGAGGAAGAGGAGGGGGAGGAGGAATAGCCCAGGGGGGTAGTTGGAGGGGAAGAGGAGAGCACGGCGCCCCTCCGCCCCCAGAGAAGACAGGCGGGGGCCATTCGGAGACCAAACGGTTGAATCAAGGGAGATGACTGTCAAAGCATGCCACAGTGGAAGCGCCGAAGAGGGATTACAAGACCGGGGTGGGAGAGCTGTCGAACACGAAAAAGGTATTTGAGACCCTCCAAGGTAAGATAGTACGACAGGACCTCACGCTTGAATAGGTAAATCGGACAGGAAGAGGAGGAGGCGGCGTGGTCTTTTCTACAGTTGGCGCAGCGAGGAGGATTCGAAGAGGAGGAACCATGTGTCGTGGACGCGCAGTTGACACAAACGCCGAGGAGCTTCGGCATGTCTTACTGATGTGTCCGAACCTCTGGCAAGTAAAACATCGGCGTGGTCTGGGGGTATAACGCAGACCAGAAATTGAAGATAACCGGCCCTAAGTTTCTCGGGTAACTGGGAACGAGCAAAAGTCAGGATCAATAAGGGAGATCGAATCCTTGCCCCCTGAACCATACCGGGGGGGAGGGCGGTAAACACTGGTCACCTTCTGAGAGGAGAGGCGGGTGAGAAGATCTGACTCCGAGTATTCGAAAAGGCGGAGAGCATGCACTACCCCCGTACAAGTGTCAAAGGTAGAGGGGGAGACAATCCAGGGGAGCTGAAGCCAGGGTTGAGAGGGACGAAACCTTCTGGTGTTGGGCTGTGGAGGAGACTTCCACCACGAGAGAACCATCGTTATGGGGCCACATCTGTCGGGGATCGCTACAACGGGAAGTGAAGTCCTCGTAGACCACAAAAAACATCCCGCTGTGAGAGTGGGGGGAGAGAGGCGGAAGAACTGAGGACAAGAAACCGAGGGTAATCAGGGTCGGAATCGTGAGACCCTACGAAGGGGTCAAAAGATTTGCGGAAATAAGACATACGAGAAGTCTTTGAGCGAGGGGGACGCGAGTGTTCCACAGCCCGAAGGGGGTTAATCCCATCAGGATGAGGTCTTCCAGTGGTAAAGGACTCGAGGGCCTGGTTGCCCACCACCCGAGTACTAAGGAATTAGTAGTCCGAAAATTAGAAGCAGAGGTAGTAGACGAGAAGTAGAAGAAGCCATAGCTAACAAAAAGGAAGTTTCATCCCCCGCGCACATTCATCCACCACCGACTCCAACAAGGGAAAGGTGAATCGTGGGCACACTCGGTCCCACCGTCAATAGATGTCCCGTAGGGGAGATACACCCATACCCAGTCCCCGTGCCTAAAAGGCGGCCACTCTCATCAAAGCGGGGAAAGATGGCAGGGACAGGGCTTGGGTTTGGTTTAAGAGCGACAAGGGTGAAGGACAACCACCTCCCTCACCCAAGGTCCAAGGAAAGAGTCAAGTCAAGGTCCAAAACAAAGCAAAATGTGGAAAAAAAAGCCAGAAGGATTGGGGGAAAGGAGGAGAAAGAAAAACATAAGCAGGAGATCAGCCGGGTCCCCAGACGGGTTCAATCGTCCACGAAAGCAGAGAGAGCCCTTACATCGAAGGAAGATGCATTCCCACATTGGTTACAGAGGGACACCCTATAGCTCCGGACAAAGCAAAGGGCTTCCCATCCAAATAGTGATTCCTAATTGTTTACAGTATAATGGGTGCCTGCTTACAAAGTCTTACGGATGAACCAGCCACTAAACCAGACTCTCAGAACATACGAGGACAATTTTACACGATTGATTTCTAATCATCAAATACCGATTATTTAAAATAATCAGTTAAAAGCTTAAAAAGATCATACACTTTACAAAGTTTGGTTATATAGGTCATTTCAGTTGTTTATTATGGTACACTATATTATAAACAATAAAAATTATGATTCCCTTTCAGTTGACTGCGTCAAAGAAAAATGCCTGAATCTACCTATTGATATTCCTATGAAGAACGTTGATTATTACTGATTTTAGGATCGACATTTTATGGTAAATGTTTGTTTGTTTGCAAATTTCACTATTATCATTTGATTTGTTGTTTTGTTGAAAGATATTTTCTTTGTTTGTTTGCAAATTTCACTATTATCATTGATTTGTTGTTTTGTTGAAAGATATTTCTTTGTTTGTTTGCAAATTTCACTATTATCATTTGATTTGTTGTTTTGTTGAAAGATATTTTCTTTGTTTGTTTGCAAATTTCACTATTATCATTTGATTTGTTGTTTTGTTAAAAATATTTGCACTCATGTATGGATAAAAATTAATAAAAATATTAGAAATAGATGATCGCTGCTTTTACCTACATAAATAAATTGACAACTACTACAAAAAAACTATTTCAGACTGAACACGTACAAACATTATACAAGTGGTCCAAAGAAGGTTAAGAGATAGTATCTAGAGCACTGACTATGTAGGTTAGTAAAATACTATGAATAATGAACATACGGTTACCTACGTCAGTGCTTCCAGATTTGAGATCTATAATCATACACTTTACAAAGTTTGGTTATATAGGTCATTTCAGTTGTTTATTATGGTACACTATATTATAAACAATAAAATTATTTGATTCCCTTTCAGTTGACTGCGTCAAAGAAAAATGCCTGAATCTACCTATTGATATTCCCCATGAAGAACGTTGATTATTACTGATTTTAGGACCGACATTTTATGGTAAATGTTTGTTTGTTTGCAAATTTCACTATTATCATTTGATTTGTTGTTTTGTTGAAAGATATTTTCTTTGTTTGTTTGCAAATTTCACTATTATCATTTGATTTGTTGTTTTGTTAAAAGATATTTGCACTCATGTATGGATAAAAATTAATAAAAATATTAGAAATATGATGTTCGCTGCTTTTACCTACATAAATAAATGACAACTACTACAAAAACTATTTCAGACTGAACACGTACAAACATTATACAAGTGGTCCAAAGAAGGTTAAGAGATAGTTATCTAGAGCACTGACTATGTAGGTTAGTAAAATACTATGAATAATGAACATACGGTTACCTACGTCAGTGCTTCCAGATTTGAGATCATAATATATATATATATATATATATATAACGTAAAGAACGACGCTTGTATAAGAGATATTCCGCGCAAGACGAGAAAGAGAAAACAACAAATGAAAAAATGAAGTACCACCTGGGAATCGAACCCGGATCTTCCGATTGCCGGTCAGACGCGATAACCACTACCCATGGACTTCACTCTTCCAAATGCCGTAATTCCTCTACATACTCGCAGAAACCAATGCCCCAAGGGGCACCTCCCGCATGCCGTAACATTATATACATTCAACTGCAAAGAACGCGCAGTATAAATAACGTAAAGAACGACGCTTGTATAGGAGATATTCCGCGCAAGACGAGAAAGAGAAAACAACAAATGAAAAAATGAAGTACCACCTGGAATCGAACCGGGATCTTCCGATTGCCGGTCAGACGCGATAACCACTACACCATGGACTTCACTCTTCCAAATGCCGTAATTCCTCTACATACTCGCAGAAACCAATGCCCCAAGGGGGCACCTCCCGCATGCCGTAACATTATATACATTCAACTGCAAAGAACACGCAGTATAAATAACGTAAAGAACGACGCTTGTATAGGAGATATTCCGCGCAAGACGAGAAAGAGAAAACAACAAATGAAAAAATGAAGTACCACCTGGGAATCGAACCGGGATCTTCCGATTGCCGTCAGACGCGATAACCACTACACCATGGACTTCACTCTTCCAAATGCCGTAATTCCTCTACATACTCGCAGAAACCAATGCCCCAAGGGGGCACCTCCCGCATGCCGTAACATTATATACATTCAACTGCAAAGAACACGCAGTATAAATAACGTAAAGAACGACGCTTGTATAGGAGATATTCCGCGCAAGACGAGAAAGAGAAAACAACAAATGAAAAAATGAAGTACCACCTGGGAATCGAACCCGGGATCTTCCGATTGCCGGTCAGACGCGATAACCACTACACCATGGACTTCACTCTTCCAAATGCCGTAATTCCTCTACATACTCGCAGAGAATGGTGTAGGTTATCGCGTCTGACCGGCAATCGGAAGATCCCGGGTTCAATTCCCAGGTGGTACTTCATTTTTTCATTTGTTGTTTTCTCTTTCTCGTCTTGCGCGGAATATCTCCTATACAAGCGTCGTTCTTTACGTTATTTATACTGCGTGTTCTTTGCAGTTGAATGTATATAATGTTACGAATGCGCGAGGTGCCCCCTTGGGGCATTGGTTTCTGCGAGTATGTAGAGGAATTACGGCATTTGGAAGAGTGAAGTCCATGGTGTAGTGGTTATCGCGTCTGACCGGCAATCGGAAGATCCCGGGTTCGATTCCCAGGTGGTACTTCATTTTTTCATTTGTTGTTTTCTCTTTCTCGTCTTGCGCGGAATTACTCCTATACAAGCGTCGTTCTTTACGTTATTTATACTGCGTGTTCTTTGCAGTTGAATGTATATAATGTTACGGCATGCGGGAGGTGCCCCCTTGGGGCATTGGTTTCTGCGAGTATGTAGAGGAATTACGGCATTTGGAAGAGTGAAGTCCATGGTGTAGTGGTTATCGCGTCTGACCGGCAATCGGAAGATCCGGGTTCGATTCCAGGTGGTACTTCATTTTTTCATTTGTTGTTTTCTCTTTCTCGTCTTGCGCGGAATATCTCCTATACAAGCGTCGTTCTTTACGTTATTTATACTGCGTGTTCTTTGCAGTTGAATGTATATAATGTTACGGCATGCGGGAGGTGCCCCCTTGGGGCATTGGTTTCTGCGAGTATGTAGAGGAATTACGGCATTTGGAAGAGTGAAGTCCATGGTGTAGTGGTTATCGCGTCTGACCGGCAATCGGAAGATCCCGGGTTCGATTCCAGGTGGTACTTCATTTTTTCATTTGTTGTTTTCTCTTTCTCGTCTTGCGCGGAATATCTCCTATACAAGCGTCGTTCTTTACGTTATTTATACTGCGTGTTCTTTGCAGTTGAATGTATATATATATATATATATACCCCTTTAAAGTGTGCTATTAAAATTTATTAATAAAATGAAAATATAATTGGAACGTGTCTTTTTCGTAACAATTAATCTTTCAAAATAATGGATTCTATTTAACACGTGAAAAAAGAACTATTTCACTTTGCAACTACTGTACTCATCGCATCGAGAATTTTAGGTTTCAGGGAAGTTAAGGAAAAAGCAGTTACATATCCACTACAAGCTCGCAAATGAAAATGTAGAAGTTTCGCAAATGAGGTATACTCCTACAATAATGGTTCCATAAATATAAAGTTAATCATATATGCACTAAAATAAAACTATATATATTTATATTATATATATATATATATATCAGTGGCGATTTCTTAATGAATGCAACGCATGCAATGAATGCATGCGTTAAATATGTTCTCTTTTCAGATCTAAGTAAGGATTATAATTGACAAAAATAATTTTCAGAAACTAAAAATAGGCTAAGGCTTCAATCACGCATGTACTGGCTATTGGGCGGTGTAAACAAAATTATGTCTTATTTCATTAGACAATTAAGAACATTTTTCTGTACACAGATCGAAATACTTGTAGCTAAAGCATTCATTAATTCAGTCTGGGTACAGAAAAATGTTCTTAATTGTCTAGTGAAATAAGACATGATTTTGTTTACACCGCCTTGCCTTGGGCAATTTTTTAAGGAGACTTCTCACTATCCATAAGATATTTTTTTTGAGCCTCATAGCTAAATTCAAAAGGCAATATGTTTTAAAATATGCTTAGAAAATTTACTTAATATTTTTACAAAAAATAATTAAAAAGCTTTGTTCTGATTTTTTTTAATTAATGAAAATAATACGGCATGCATTCAGTTTTATAGGTGCATTCACCAAAAAGTAACATCTGGCAATTCTGACAAGGCTTCTTTCCAGTACCACAGCCGCAAGCTTCACTTGTGTTCGGTGTTCCCTTAAATAAATTATAGCATTGTAGTGCCCATAATGACTGACGATGTGTTTAATCAATTGAAGACTAGAAGATTTTACTCACTCTCTTTTGATGAGAAAAAGCGCATATTGAATAATGGCAGACCGATTCCACATTTGAATTTAAGCAAAGAAAATAAAGGCTTCACTAGGAAATTTAATCCTAAGCTGTATGATGATGTTCCCTGGTTATGTGGAAATATTTCAAATAACAAATTGTACTGTTGGTCGTGTTTCCTATTTTCAAGAGATAACTCTGTGTGGAATTCTGTTAGTAGTGGATACGACGATTTAAACAATTTACATGCTGCAATTTCTCGCCATGAAAAATCTCTTGCTCACATAAATGCATTTGTTGATCTTAAAACATTTGGAAAGTCAGAAAGAATTGATTTAATACTCGACAAGCAGAAATCAGTTGCCATTTCCAGACATAACGAAGAAGTTAATAAGAATCGAGAAATTTTGAAACGTTTGATTAGGATAACATGTTTTTTAGGTATGCAAGAATTAGCATTTCGCGGTCACAATGAAGAAGAAAACGCTGACAATAGGGGTAACTATATTGAATTGGTATTTTGTATGGGAGAATTCGATGAAAAGCTTCAAAACCATTTAAAAACTGCGACTGTTTTTAAGGGAACATCATCTGCTATTCAGAATGACATAATTCAATCTATTAGTGCAGTTATGTTAGAACAAATAAAACGTGAGTTATCGACTGCATGTATGTGGCGATTTTATTAGATGAAACATCTGATGTCAGCTGTTTTTCTCAACTCTCTACTGTTGTTCGTTATGTTAATAAACATGGAGAGATTTGTGAACGATTTATAAAATTCAATGACGTCAGCAATGATAGAAGTGCAGGAGCGATTTCTGATTTATCTATAAGGCAACTAGGTGAACTGGGCTGTTTGAAAAAATTAGTTGCTCAAACTTACGACGGTGCTGCTGTTATGGGGAGCGATCTTAATGGAGTACAAACAAAGATTAGAGAAACTGTACCAGAGGCTATTTTTCTTCACTGCTACGCCCATAAACTTAACCTTGTTTTATCCCAAGCTGTCGCTGAAATTTCCGAATGTAATAATTTTTTTTTCAGTATTAGGAAGTTTGTCATCATTTTTCAGCAGTTCAACTAAGCGAACTTCAATGCTTGACAAAGTTGTTGGAAAGCGTTTCCCTAAACTGGCTCCAACGCGGTGGAACTATTCATCTCGTCTAGTTGAAAGAGTTAAGGAAAATAAAGAAGATATAATAGATCTTTTAAAAAGCATTCTTGAAAACCCAAAGAAATTTGATGAAAAAAAAAAATAGTGCACGCGGATTGCTTGCTGGTATCGATACTTTCGATTTTAATTTTTTATTAGAAGTATTTTCTTCAATTTTTCCTTTTACTGAATATCTATTTAATGTGCTGCAAACAAAATCTATGGATATTGTGTATAGCTCAATCACCGTTGAAAGCACTATGAAAAAAATCAAACAAATAAGGGATACAAAATTTGCAGATATATGGGACTTGATAACAGAAAGATGTGGTGAACCTGTATGTAAAAGGAAACAGAGTCTTTCTCCACAAGAGAAGTATAGTCAACTATTTCATGAAATATTCGATAATATACTTCTTCAAATGAAAGAGCGTTTCAGTTCAATGGAAAAATTGGAATTCATTGAGCTTTTAGATTGCAAAAAATTTGAGTTCTATGATGTTACTTTCCCAGAGAGAGCTTTTGAATCTTTGAAAAGAAGCTACAATTCATTTTTTGAGTTTCCTCGTCTCCGTTCTGAATTGTGTGTTTTATATTCGCACAAATCTTTTGCCAAAAAGAATGTTGCTGAGCTCCTAAAATATCTACTGGAAAGCGAAATGCACAAAGGTCTTAAGGAAAATATAAATTGACGAATTTGATTCTAACTATACCAATATCGACAGCAAGTGTTGAGCGATCATTTTCTGCGCTTAAAAGAATTAAAAGTTATTTACGGAGTTCCCAAAGTGAAGAAAGGCTATCTAATCTTGCCTTAATTTCAATTGAAAAAAATTTCATCAAGAAGCTTATGGAGAATCGAGAGTACTTTTACAATTTGGTCATCGAAGAATTTTGCAGGAAAACTAGGAGAGCAGAATTTCAATTCAAATAATGCTTCACAATTATTTAAGTTAAATTTTAAATTTGTATCTTTTTCTTTAGATCAATTCGGTAACTACTATATATAAATATGTCTAATTTTTTGTTCGCATATTTAAGCCTAACATTAAATGAACTTTCCTTCAAAGAGGTCCCCAAAAGTTTGTAAAACACCTTTAACTTGCTAAGTTCTATGTAAACAATATGCAAAGTTTGGGCAAGAGGGTTAGGCGGATGTTTTTCTTCCATTCCATAACATTGCATGCCTGAACAAAAATGTCACGAGTCGCCACTGATATATATATATATATATATATATATATATATATATATATATATATACACCTTACTTTAGGTTACTTTTGTTGAGTTTGAACGACGGTTCAGGATCGACCTGCTGTCGACCCCTTTGCAGCATCCCGCCTCATTTGCGGGATTTGGTTAAGGAGGGAATTGCTGTCTGATCTCCTCCTGCCCTCGTAGCCAGCCACGCATGGCTGGTCAGGGACTTTGCACAGGAATCTGTCCAGCTGGTTCTTGAAGTTATTCAGGTCGGTGTGCTGGAGATTCCTCACTTCTTTTGGAAGGACATTGAAAAGCTTTGGGCCCCGTATTCTGAGTGTATTTTCCATCCTCATTTTCATGGCCCCTTGTCCCACCGCAGCTGGGACCGTACAAAATCTGCCTCTTCTCTCATTCCAGTTTGTTTTTATTTCATTTCTAAGGTTAGGGACAGAGTCCTCAAGTATTTTCCATATGTTTATTATTGTGTACCGCTCGCGCCTTCTTTCGAGAGAGTAGAGTTCCAGGGATTGTAGTCGAGACCAGTAGTTTTCACCTTCCGTTTCCTCTATCTCAGACGTAAATGTCCTTTGTATAGCTTCACTGTTCGCAATGTCTCGTTTTCTGTGTGGGCTTGTGAGTACTGAGCAATACTCAATTATTGGTAGGACTAGACTCTTCCATAATTTGAGCATGATGTTTGCTCCAGATGATTCCCATTATTTTTCTAGCCGTTGTGACTTTGATTTTATAGTGCTCTCTGAATTCTGCATCCGACGACATTATTACTCCAAGATCCCTGACTTGTGGATTTGGTGTTTTCTGTTTGGCTTGGAGAGTTTTGTACCCTTTTTTCTGTAGCTCTTTGTTATTACCATATCTTAGAAGTTGGAATTTTTCTTCATTGAACTTCATATTGTTGTCTTCTGCCCACTGGAATAATGTTTCAATGTCGTTTTGTAATTTTCTTATGTCATCTTCGTTCAATATTTCCTTACATATCTTTGTGTCATCTGCGAAGCATGATACAATACTGTCCTTAATATTTGCATCAATATCTGCAATCATTATTATGAACAGCAAGGGAGCTAATACTGTCCCTTGTGGGACAGAGCTCACGACTTCCGAGACTTCCGATTTAACTCCGTTTACCACCACTCTTTGCGTTCTTTGCGTCAAGAAATTAAATATCCATCTTCCTAGCTTTCCAGTAATTCTGTATTCTTAAGTTTGTGTGATTTAATTCCATGGTAACATTTATCGAAGGCTTTAGCAAAGTCCGTTTACATTACATCAATGTTTTGTCCTCGACACAATGTTTCTAATATTTTCTCCTGTGACAGGCATGATCTTCCAGCCCTGAAGCCATGTTGATTTGAGTTGTATGTCTTTTTCTTGTAGGTAGTAGGTAGTTTTGCCTCTAATTATGCGTTCAAAACACTTTATAAGGTGTGAGGTGAGAGCCACTGGCCGATAATTTTTGGGCATTGCTCTGTTACCACCTTTAAATATGGGGGCAATGTTCACGTTCTTTAAGGGGAGTGGAATTTGTCCTGTGTCAAGTGATTTCCTCCATAGTAAGTATAGCGGTTTGGCAATACTCTCTTTGCATTTCTTTAGAAATGTGGCACTCCATGTGTCTGTCCCTGGAGCTGAATTGTCTCGCATCTGTGATAAGGCCGTAATTACATAATTACATCTCCTTCCGTGAACTCGAAGTCCATTAATAAGTTTGTGCCGGAATTTGTTCTTGGTTGATTTGTATCTATGTCGAAAAATTCGTCTGGGTTTTCCACTTCCATCTCGGACTTAGGTGTGCTAAACCCAGATTTAAATTGTTCCCTAAACAGTTCTCTTATTTCTTTCGGGTCATTTGTGTATTTGGCCTCCCCGTCTATCAACGGACCAATACTCTCTTTACACTGCATTTTCCCTTTCGGAAACGTGTAGAAGTGTTTTGGGTTATTTTTTATGTTTTCTGTTACCTTGCTTTCCTCCTCGTTTGTCTTATGTATGAAGATTTGCTTTAGGTCCATTTCTATTTCGCCAAGTTTCCTCTCTATATATACAGTGTATATGTATATACACATATATACACACACACACACACACACACACACACATATATATATATATATATACACACACACACACACATATATATATATATATACACACACACACACACACACACACACACAGACACACACATATATATATACGTATATATATATATATATATATATATATATATAACACCCATAAAAAAGGGAATAAACTACTCGGCGGTTTATTTTGTTTACACCCGAAAGTGTATAAAGTATCAGTGAATCCGTGCATATAAACTATAAAGTGAAATTCATTACAAGTAAGAAAGTGCAATACAGTTTATATAAATTATCACCAGTTTAACATATATATTTAAACCGTAATACGGTGGAATTTCAGCCATTTCGCGTAATGGCTGAAGATTTTAGTAATTTTGCGAAATGACCAAGTGAAGCAGCCATTTCGCGAAATGACTAAAAGTTTCAGCCATTACGCGAAATGGCTGGTTGCACACTTTGACTGTAACGTATATAAAGGGCCTTTGTTTTGGCTATATCGTTCGACCTTGAATATACATTACTTCCTGTTTGAAACGTATAAAAGGTGCCTAAATTACAGTTCTACTGCAGTGCCTTTTTCGACTTCAGTAACTGAAACTCTCCCTTCTACAAAACAGTAAGTAAACTCTGACGAGTTTTTAATTTTTTTTATTATTTTCAGATGAGGACTTCATTTATTTGAAATGACTTATTTATAAAATGTTTTATTTAAAATTATAAATGCGATGTAATGTAATTTCTTACTATCATAACAGACCCACTTACCATTCATATTTACGAGAAAAGGGGCTCCCGAAACCACACCAATAGACCCAAACATGGTAGTATACCGTGTGTGTATATATATATATATATATATATATATATATATATATGGCCGCCGAGAGCTGCCACGGGCCCCGGGGAAGGATTAATATATGGGCCCCCCCCCTGTTTACTCAGTATTTTATTATGAGTGTTTTTTTGCGTACATAACGAGCAAACTGATTATAGGTCCAAGTCAGTATTCAAAACATACAGTATGAATAAACATCTCGGAAGAAAATGACCATTTTATTTTTCGAATCAATTATATTAATTCTATCACCATACAATTTACAAATGCAGTACCAGTCGTCCATGCAGGGAAGACAATTGTTTACTGCAAGATTTTCATAATTAGAAGTGTAGTTTCTTTGCTTTCTCTAGCAAAGTGGTAAATGATTCTGATGAAATTTAAAGTACGGGCTAACTGGCTTTCAATTACAATGGTTCCCAGATCTGTCAGTCGGTCTTTGGCATTGGTGGACCGCGTATAATATTTTATCTGTTTCAGTTTGACTATGATAATCTCTGTAAAATGTATATTCCCTAATTATATTTCCTCTCTGTTATTTAATCAATTGCTTTATTAATATTTTTAGATTTTATCCCCCCTCTTTCCGGACCCTAGAGGTCCGACCCAGGGGATTTTTCCAGGGTATCCCCACCCTCTCGGTGGGCCTGTATATATATATATATATATATATATATATATATATATATAAAATATACACAGACCGTGCACGGTCTGTGTGTATCATAAAACACGTCAGGGAACCATTCTGAGTTCATTCCCATATATATCTTGCGCGGATATTCTCCTATACAAGCGTCGTTCTTTACGTTAATTATACTACGTGTTTGCAGTTAAATGTATTAATATAATATATATATTTATATATATATATATATATATATATATAGCGCTCATATAAATAGATATGGTTTGTAATAAAAAATAATTTGGTATAAAAATTGTTGAAATAATTGAACTATAACTAGAAATATCAATGAATATAATATTGTGAGTTTTAAATCATGAATGCAGTAAAAAACAAGAATTTAATACTTTAATGATTAATATTGATATCCTGCAATGCAAGGTGTGTGTGTGTGTGTGTGTATGTGTGTATAGGCGTGGTACACGCACACACACATACATGATGTTTGTATAGAATTTTGTCGGAAGAATTTCTGACAGAGACCTCTCCCACCGTGAAATTTGGGGGGGATTTCTGCTCCCTGGGAAAGAGTGGGGGGAGGGGGGAGATGAGGCGCGTGGATCTCTCATTGTATAATTATAAAATAACTTATTCTCAAATTCATTTATTGGGAAGGAAAATTTTTTCGACAGTTATCGAATATTTATCGATTAATAATATCTATTACACTGATAATAAAAACCCACTCTAATAGGCAGAGTTTATTTTCACAACAGTTTTCGATGCCCACTGGCATCCTCTTCGGGTGGATACAGAAAATCGAATGCTCTGAAAGAAGAGGATGCCAGTGGGCATCGAAAGTGTTGTGAAAATAAACTCTTTCTATTAGAGTGGGTTTTTATTATCATATTTTGACCTTCACGTAGAAAAAAGTGAAGTTTTTTGCAATCTATTACACTTTTGATCTACGTACCTATTTTTAGCGTTCCATTTAATTCGATTAAGTGCTTTTCACGGGCCCCTGGGATTTATCCCGGCTTTCCGCCCTCCCGGCGGCCCTGTATATATATATAAATAACATTTAAAATTTAGCAGAGATATAGTTAAAATATTTTTTCCATACCCAATAGATTTCAAAGTTGGCAATTATGGCTTCAGACTTTTGCCTCACTGGATGCAACAATCTCTAAATTTGCTTATAAACCTCACTTAGCCAACCTTCGGGAAATGCTAATAATGAAGAGAAACATTTAATTTGATACCTCCATTCCCTGTGGGTGTTTTTAACTATCATTTTGTATGTAGCCAAAATATTTTTAAATTTAATTTTGGTTTTTGTGTTACTGGATTTAATTTAAAAATGAAGCCTTTTCTTTCTCTCATTTTACCATACAACTCTGCCTCTTTCTCATGAAAAAAATACTTTCTTCAGATTTCTACTTTGAGGATGGACTCTCGTTTTCTGTGTGTTGCAGCTTTTCTGTTCATTGGAATTGCAATGATACTTCTAGAACCAGTTGAGGGTGAGTGTCTAACTGTATAAACTTGTAAAAGTTGATCGCTGCCGTGAGACTTAGTGGGTGTCTTAAAAGAAAATCACTAGTTAGTTTATTTAGTGAGCAGTTTATAAATTAAGCTAAAAAGTGATTTAAGTAAAATGAATTTTAAATATGGTTCATGGAACTTATTACGGAGATAAACTATTCTAATTATGTTCACCAGTAATACTTTAATGCTATTCAAAATATTCAGGATTTAAACGCAAAAAGACCTTTCGCGTATAACGAACGCAAAGCCTTATAATACTATTATTATTTCTTCGGTTCCCATATGCTGCGCATAGAAATATAGAAGACACTATGTTGAATACCATTTAAGCTAAAATTAACTAAAATATAGTTTGAACTCGTTTCCAAGTTTAGTATTCTCATTGTTCTTTTATTAATAAATCGTAGGAAGGCCGGAAGACTATGGATCGCTACCTTGCTCTTGCGGCAAATTAAGAAAGCAGTGGAAGGACTGTGAAGGCGAACGTGTGAACGCTTCGACGGTAGAATTGTGTAAGTAACTTCGAGGTATATTTTAATTAGAATGAATGAATGAATAGCAGTGCTTCACCGGTGCTTCAACTGCTAAGGTCATATCGCGCCGAAATTAAAGTAAAGAGAGAGCACAAGGAGATGGGGTAAGGGGGAATTTGAAGGAGTAACGGTTAAGGAAAAGTCGTGAGAGAGAAAAGTAAAGACACCATGATCAGCAAAGGGAAGAAGAAATTACACCCAAGTCATATTAAATAGAGAGTAGAAGGCCAGTTTGGGAGAAAAGAGAAAAGAGTGTCCTTTGTACTGGCGTAGAGTCACCCAACAATATAGTAAGAGTGGAGCCTGAAGGGCAAAAAGGAAGGAGCTGGCAGCGAGCAACGGCAAAGGCAGGACAACCCAAAAGCAAATGTGAAACAGAGAGAGGAATGCCGCATGGGCAGGAGGGGGCAACATTTCCCGTCATAAGATGCCCATGCGTGAGGCGAGTATGACCGATGCGCAGCCGCATCAGAGCGGTTTCTAACCGTCGGTCACGCTGACAGGAGGAAGGCCACCGTCGAATCGTGGACTTCAACGCCCTCAAGGAATTCCAGGACACATCCTCCCACTGGTGCTGCCACCACCGAAGGAGTGCCTCCCGGAAAACCCTCGTAAAGCCCGACGCCGGGAGAGGCGTGTTAGGGTCGAAAGGCAGGGAGGACACCTCCCTCGCAGATACGGAGGAAGAGGAGGGGGAGGAGGAATAGCCCATGGGGGGTAGTTGGAGGGGGAAGAGGAGAGCACGCGCCCCTCCGCCCCCAGAGAAGAGAGGCGGGGGCCATTCGGAGACCAAACGGTTGAATCAAGTGGAGATGACTGTCAAAGCATGCCACAGTGGAAGCGCCGAAGAGGGATTACAAGACCGGGGTGGGAGAGCTGTCGAACACGAAAAAGGTATTTGAGACCCTCCAAGGTAAGATAGTACGACAGGACCTCACGCTTGAATAGGTAAATCGGACAGGAAGAGGAGGAGGCGGCGTGGTCTTTTCTACAGTTGGCGCAGCGAGGAGGATTCGAAGAGGAGGAACCATGTGTCGTGGACGCGCAGTTGACACAAACGCCAGAGGAGCTTCGGCATGTCTTACTGATGTGTCCGAACCTCTGGCAAGTAAAACATCGGCGTGGTCTGGGGGTATAACGGCAGACCAGAAATTGAAGATAACCGGCCCTAAGTTTCTCGGGTAACTGGGAACGAGCAAAAGTCAGGATCAATAAGGGAGATCGAATCCTTGCCCCCTGAACCATACCGGGGGGGAGGCGGTAAACACTGGTCACCTTCTGAGAGGAGAGGCGGGTGAGAAGATCTGACTCCGAGTATTCGAAAAGGCGGAGAGCATGCACTACCCCCGTACAAGTGTCAAAGGTAGAGTGGGGGAGACAATCCAGGGGAGCTGAAGCCAGGGTTGAGAGGGACGAAACCTTCTGGTGTTGGGCTGTGGAGGAGACTTCCACCACGAGAGAACCATCGTTATGGGGCCACATCTGTCGGGGATCGCTACAACGGGAAGTGAAGTCCTCGTAGACCACAAAAACATCCCGCTGTGAGAGTAGGGGGAGAGAGGCGGAAGAACTGAGGACAAGAAACCGAGGGTAATCAGGGTCGGAATCGTGAGACCCTACGAAGGGGTCAAAAGATTTGCGGAAATAAGACATACGAGAAGTCTTTGAGCGAGGGGGACGCGAGTGTTCCACAGCCCGAAGGGGGTTAATCCCATCAGGATGCGGTCTTCCAGTGGTAAAGGACTCGAGGGCCTGGTTGCCCACCACCCGAGTACTAAGGAAGTAGTAGTCCGAAAATTAGAAGCAGAGGTAGTAGACGAGAAGTAGAAGAAGCCATAGCTAACAAAAAGGAAGTTTCATCCCCCGCGCACATTCATCCACCACCGACTCCAACAAGGGAAAGGTGAATCGTGGGCACACTCGGTCCCACCGTCAATAGATGTCACGTAGGGGAGATACACCCATACCCAGTCCCCGTGCCTAAAAGGCGGCCACTCTCAT
Organism: Bathynomus jamesi; assembly: GCA_023014485.1. Classification (NCBI taxonomy): domain Eukaryota; kingdom Metazoa; phylum Arthropoda; class Malacostraca; order Isopoda; family Cirolanidae; genus Bathynomus; species Bathynomus jamesi. Next base: position 33,104 of record JAJOZX010012785.1, on the reverse strand, counting down.
CAAAGCGGGAAAGATGGCAGGGACAGTGCTTGGGTTTGGTTTAAGAGCGACAAGGGTGAAGGACAACCACCTCCCTCACCCAAGGTCCAAGGAAAGAGTCAAGTCAAGGTCCAAAACAAAGCAAAATGTGGAAAAAAAAGCCAGAAGGATTGGGGGAAAGGAGGAGAAAGAAAACATAAGCAGGAGATCAGCCGGGTCCCCAGACGGGTTCAATCGTCCACGAAAGCAGAGAGAGCCCTTACATCGAAGGAAGATGCATTCCCACATTGGTTACAGAGGGACACGCCCTATAGCTCCGGACAAAGCAAAGGGCTTCCCATCCAAATAGTGATTCCTAATTGTTTACAGTATAATGGGTGCCTGCTTACAAAGTCTTACGGATGAACCAGCCACTAAACCAGACTCTCAGAACATACGAGGACAATTTTACACGATTGATTTCTAATCATCAAATACCGATTATTTAAAATAATCAGTTAAAAGCTTAAAAGATCATACACTTTACAAAGTTTGGTTATATAGGTCATTTCAGTTGTTTATTATGGTACACTATATTATAAACAATAAAAATTATTTTATTCCCTTTCAGTTGACTGCGTCAAAGAAAAATGCCTGAATCTACCTATTGATATTCCCCTTGAAGAACGTTGATTATTACTGATTTTAGGACCGACATTTTATGGTAAATGTTTGTTTGTTTGCAAATTTCACTATTATCATTTGATTTGTGTTTTGTTGAAAGATATTTTCTTTGTTTGTTTGCAAATTTCACTATTATCATTTGATTTGTTGTTTTGTTGAAAGATATTTTCTTTGTTTGTTTGCAAATTTCACTATTATCATTTGATTTGTTGTTTTGTTAAAAGATATTTGCACTCATGTATGGATAAAAATTAATAAAAATATTAGAAATATGATGTTCGCTGCTTTTACCTACATAAATAAATTGACAACTACTACAAAAAACTATTTCAGACTGAACACGTACAAACATTATACAAGTGGTCCAAAGAAGGTTAAGAGATAGTTATCTAGAGCACTGACTATGTAGGTTAGTAAAATACTATGAATAATGAACATACGGTTACCTACGTCAGTGCTTCCAGATTTGAGATCTATAATATATATATATATATATATATATATATATATATATACCCCTTTAAAGTGTGCTATTAAAATTTATTAATAAAATGAAAATATAATTGGAACGTGTCTTTTTCGTAACAATTAATCTTTCAAAATAATGGATTCTATTTAACACGTGAAAAAAGAACTATTTCACTTTGCAACTACTGTACTCATCGCATCGAGAATTTTAGGTTTCAGGGAAGTTAAGGAAAAAGCAGTTACATATCCACTACAAGCTCGCAAATGAAAATGTAGAAGTTTCGCAAATGAGGTATACTCCTACAATAATGGTTCCATAAATATAAAGTTAATCATATATGCACTAAAATAAAACTATATATATATATATATATATATATCAGTGGCGATTTCTTAATGAATGCAACGCATGCAATGAATGCATGCGTTAAATATGTTCTCTTTTCAGATCTAAGTAAGGATTATAATTGACAAAAATAATTTTCAGAAACTAAAAATAGGCTAAGGCTTCAATCACGCATGTACTGGCTATTGGGCGGTGTAAACAAAATTATGTCTTATTTCATTAGACAATTAAGAACATTTTTCTGTACACAGATCGAAATACTTGTAGCTAAAGCATTCATTAATTCAGTCTGGGTACAGAAAAATGTTCTTAATTGTCTAGTGAAATAAGACATGATTTTGTTTACACCGCCTTGCCTTGGGCAATTTTTTAAGGAGACTTCTCACTATCCATAAGATATTTTTTTTGAGCCTCATAGCTAAATTCAAAAGGCAATATGTTTTAAAATATGCTTAGAAAATTTACTTAATTTTTTACAAAAAATAATTAAAAAGCTTTGTTCTGATTTTTTTTAATTAATGAAAATAATACGGCATGCATTCAGTTTTATAGGTGCATTCACCAAAAAGTAACATCTGGCAATTCTGACAAGGCTTCTTTCCAGTACCACAGCCGCAAGCTTCACTTGTGTTCGGTGTTCCCTTAAATAAATTATAGCATTGTAGTGCCCATAATGACTGACGATGTGTTTAATCAATTGAAGACTAGAAGATTTTACTCACTCTCTTTTGATGAGAAAAAGCGCATATTGAATAATGGCAGACCGATTCCACATTTGAATTTAAGCAAAGAAAATAAAGGCTTCACTAGGAAATTTAATCCTAAGCTGTATGATGATGTTCCCTGGTTATGTGGAAATATTTCAAATAACAAATTGTACTGTTGGTCGTGTTTCCTATTTTCAAGAGATAACTCTGTGTGGAATTCTGTTAGTAGTGGATACGACGATTTAAACAATTTACATGCTGCAATTTCTCGCCATGAAAAATCTCTTGCTCACATAAATGCATTTGTTGATCTTAAAACATTTGGAAAGTCAGAAAGAATTGATTTAATACTCGACAAGCAGAAATCAGTTGCCATTTCCAGACATAACGAAGAAGTTAATAAGAATCGAGAAATTTTGAAACGTTTGATTAGGATAACATGTTTTTTAGGTATGCAAGAATTAGCATTTCGCGGTCACAATGAAGAAGAAAACGCTGACAATAGGGGTAACTATATTGAATTGGTATTTTGTATGGGAGAATTCGATGAAAAGCTTCAAAACCATTTAAAAACTGCGACTGTTTTTAAGGGAACATCATCTGCTATTCAGAATGACATAATTCAATCTATTAGTGCAGTTATGTTAGAACAAATAAAACGTGAGTTATCGACTGCATGTATGTGGCGATTTTATTAGATGAAACATCTGATGTCAGCTGTTTTTCTCAACTCTCTACTGTTGTTCGTTATGTTAATAAACATGGAGAGATTTGTGAACGATTTATAAAATTCAATGACGTCAGCAATGATAGAAGTGCAGGAGCGATTTCTGATTTATCTATAAGGCAACTAGGTGAACTGGGCTGTTTGAAAAAATTAGTTGCTCAAACTTACGACGGTGCTGCTGTTATGGGGAGCGATCTTAATGGAGTACAAACAAAGATTAGAGAAACTGTACCAGAGGCTATTTTTCTTCACTGCTACGCCCATAAACTTAACCTTGTTTTATCCCAAGCTGTCGCTGAAATTTCCGAATGTAATAATTTTTTTTTCAGTATTAGGAAGTTTGTCATCATTTTTCAGCAGTTCAACTAAGCGAACTTCAATGCTTGACAAAGTTGTTGGAAAGCGTTTCCCTAAACTGGCTCCAACGCGGTGGAACTATTCATCTCGTCTAGTTGAAAGAGTTAAGGAAAATAAAGAAGATATAATAGATCTTTTAAAAAGCATTCTTGAAAACCCAAAGAAATTTGATGAAAAAACAAAAAATAGTGCACGCGGATTGCTTGCTGGTATCGATACTTTCGATTTTAATTTTTTATTAGAAGTATTTTCTTCAATTTTTCCTTTTACTGAATATCTATTTAATGTGCTGCAAACAAAATCTATGGATATTGTGTATAGCTCAATCACCGTTGAAAGCACTATGAAAAAAATCAAACAAATAAGGGATACAAAATTTGCAGATATATGGGACTTGATAACAGAAAGATGTGGTGAACCTGTATGTAAAAGGAAACAGAGTCTTTCTCCACAAGAGAAGTATAGTCAACTATTTCATGAAATATTCGATAATATACTTCTTCAAATGAAAGAGCGTTTCAGTTCAATGGAAAAATTGGAATTCATTGAGCTTTTAGATTGCAAAAAATTTGAGTTCTATGATGTTACTTTCCCAGAGAGAGCTTTTGAATCTTTGAAAAGAAGCTACAATTCATTTTTTGAGTTTCCTCGTCTCCGTTCTGAATTGTGTGTTTTATATTCGCACAAATCTTTTGCCAAAAAGAATGTTGCTGAGCTCCTAAAATATCTACTGGAAAGCGAAATGCACAAAGGTCTTAAGGAAATATATAAATTGACGAATTTGATTCTAACTATACCAATATCGACAGCAAGTGTTGAGCGATCATTTTCTGCGCTTAAAAGAATTAAAAGTTATTTACGGAGTTCCCAAAGTGAAGAAAGGCTATCTAATCTTGCCTTAATTTCAATTGAAAAAAATTTCATCAAGAAGCTTATGGAGAATCGAGAGTACTTTTACAATTTGGTCATCGAAGAATTTTGCAGGAAAACTAGGAGAGCAGAATTTCAATTCAAATAATGCTTCACAATTATTTAAGTTAAATTTTAAATTTGTATCTTTTTCTTTAGATCAATTCGGTAACTACTATATAAAATATGTCTAATTTTTTGTTCGCATATTTAAGCCTAACATTAAATGAACTTTCCTTCAAAGAGGTCCCCAAAAGTTTGTAAAACACCTTTAACTTGCTAAGTTCTATGTAAACAATATGCAAAGTTTGGGCAAGAGGGTTAGGCGGATGTTTTTCTTCCATTCCATAACATTGCATGCCTGAACAAAAATGTCACGAGTCGCCACTGATATATATATATATATATATATATATATATATATATATATATATATATACACCTTACTTTAGGTTACTTTTGTTGAGTTTGAACGACGGTTCAGGATCGACCTGCTGTCGACCCCTTTGCAGCATCCCGCCTCATTTGCGGGATTTGGTTAAGGAGGGAATTGCTGTCTGATCTCCTCCTGCCCTCGTAGCCAGCCACGCATGGCTGGTCAGGGACTTTGCACAGGAATCTGTCCAGCTGGTTCTTGAAGTTATTCAGGTCGGTGTGCTGGAGATTCCTCACTTCTTTTGGAAGGACATTGAAAAGCTTTGGGCCCCGTATTCTGAGTGTATTTTCCATCCTCATTTTCATGGCCCCTTGTCCCACCGCAGCTGGGACCGTACAAAATCTGCCTCTTCTCTCATTCCAGTTTGTTTTTATTTCATTTCTAAGGTTAGGGACAGAGTCCTCAAGTATTTTCCATATGTTTATTATTGTGTACCGCTCGCGCCTTCTTTCGAGAGAGTAGAGTTCCAGGAGTTGTAGTCGAGACTAGTAGTTTTCACCTTCCGTTTCCTCTATCTCAGACGTAAATGTCCTTTGTATAGCTTCACTGTTCGCAATGTCTCGTTTTCTGTGTGGGCTTGTGAGTACTGAGCAATACTCAATTATTGGTAGGACTAGACTCTTCCATAATTTGAGCATGATGTTTGCTCCAGATGATTCCCATTATTTTTCTAGCCGATGTGACTTTGATTTTATAGTGCTCTCTGAATTCTGCATCCGACGACATTATTACTCCAAGATCCCTGACTTGTGGATTTGGTGTTTTCTGTTTGGCTTGGAGAGTTTTGTACCCTTTTTTCTGTAGCTCTTTGTTATTACCATATCTTAGAAGTTGGAATTTTTCTTCATTGAACTTCATATTGTTGTCTTCTGCCCACTGGAATAATGTTTCAATGTCGTTTTGTAATTTTCTTATGTCAATATTTCCGAATTACATATCTTTGTGTCATCTGCGAAGCATGATACAATACTGTCCTTAATATTTGCATCAATATCTGCAATCATTATTATGAACAGCAAGGGAGCTAATACTGTCCCTTGTGGGACAGAGCTCACGACTTCCGAGACTTCCGATTTAACTCCGTTTACCACCACTCTTTGCGTTCTTTGCGTCAAGAAATTAAATATCCATCTTCCTAGCTTTCCAGTAATTCTGTATTCTTAAGTTTGTGTGATTTAATTCCATGGTAACATTTATCGAAGGCTTTAGCAAAGTCCGTTTACATTACATCAATGTTTTGTCCTCGACACAATGTTTCTAATATTTTCTCCTGTGACAGGCATGATCTTCCAGCCCTGAAGCCATGTTGATTTGAGTTGTATGTCTTTTTCTTGTAGGTAGTAGGTAGTTTTGCCTCTAATTATGCGTTCAAAACACTTTATAAGGTGTGAGGTGAGAGCCACTGGCCGATAATTTTTGGGCATTGCTCTGTTACCACCTTTAAATATGGGGGCAATGTTCACGTTCTTTAAGGGGAGTGGAATTTGTCCTGTGTCAAGTGATTTCCTCCATAGTAAGTATAGCGGTTTGGCAATACTCTCTTTGCATTTCTTTAGAAATGTGGCACTCCATGTGTCTGTCCCTGGAGCTGAATTGTCTCGCATCTGTGATAAGGCCGTAATTACATAATTACATCTCCTTCCGTGAACTCGAAGTCCATTAATAAGTTTGTGCCGGAATTTGTTCTTGGTTGATTTGTATCTATGTCGAAAAATTCGTCTGGGTTTTCCACTTCCATCTCGACTTAGGTGTGCTAAACCCAGATTTAAATTGTTCCCTAAACAGTTCTCTTATTTCTTTCGGGTCATTTGTGTATTTGGCCTCCCCGTCTATCAACGGACCAATACTCTCTTTACACTGCATTTTCCCTTTCGGAAACGTGTAGAAGTGTTTTGGGTTATTTTTTATGTTTTCTGTTACCTTGCTTTCCTCCTCGTTTGTCTTATGTATGAAGATTTGCTTTAGGTCCATTTCTATTTCGCCAAGTTTCCTCTCTATATATACAGTGTATATGTATTACACATATACACACACACACACACACACACATATATATATATATATACACACACACACACACATATATATATATATATACACACACACACACACACACACACACACACACACATATATATATACGTATATATATATATATATATATATATATATACACCCATAAAAAAGGGAATAAACTACTCGGCGGTTTATTTTGTTTACACCCGAAAGTGTATAAAGTATCAGTGAATCCGTGCATATAAACTATAAAGTGAAATTCATTACAAGTAAGAAAGTGCAATACAGTTTATATAAATTATCACCAGTTTAACATATATATTTAAACCGTAATACGGTGGAATTTCAGCCATTTCGCGTAATGGCTGAAGATTTTAGTAATTTTGCGAAATGACCAAGTGAAGCAGCCATTTCGCGAAATGACTAAAAGTTTCAGCCATTACGCGAAATGGCTGGTTGCACACTTTGACTGTAACGTATATAAAGGGCCTTTGTTTTGGCTATATCGTTCGACCTTGAATATACATTACTTCCTGTTTGAAACGTATAAAAGGTGCCTAAATTACAGTTCTACTGCAGTGCCTTTTTCGACTTCAGTAACTGAAACTCTCCCTTCTACAAAACAGTAAGTAAACTCTGACGAGTTTTTAATTTTTTTTTTATTTTCAGATGAGGACTTCATTTATTTGAAATGACTTATTTATAAAATGTTTTATTTAAAATTATAAATGCGATGTAATGTAATTTCTTACTATCATAACAGACCCACTTACCATTCATATTTACGAGAAAAGGGGCTCCCGAAACCACACCAATAGACCCAAACATGGTAGTATACCGTGTGTGTATATATATATATATATATATGGCCGCCGAGAGCTGCCACGGGCCCCGGGGAAGGATTAATATATGGGCCCCCCCCCTGTTTACTCAGTATTTTATTATGAGTGTTTTTTTGCGTACATAACGAGCAAACTGATTATAGGTCCAAGTCAGTATTCAAAACATACAGTATGAATAAACATCTCGGAAGAAAATGACCATTTTATTTTTCGAATCAATTATATTAATTCTATCACCATACAATTTACAAATGCAGTACCAGTCGTCCATGCAGGGAAGACAATTGTTTACTGCAAGATTTTCATAATTAGAAGTGTAGTTTCTTTGCTTTCTCTAGCAAAGTGGTAAATGATTCTGATGAAATTTAAAGTACGGGCTAACTGGCTTTCAATTACAATGGTTCCCAGATCTGTCAGTCGGTCTTTGGCATTGGTGGACCGCGTATAATATTTTATCTGTTTCAGTTTGACTATGATAATCTCTGTAAAATGTATATTCCCTAATTATATTTCCTCTCTGTTATTTAATCAATTGCTTTATTAATATTTTTAGATTTTATCCCCCCTCTTTCCGGACCCCTAGAGGTCCGACCCAGGGGATTTTTCCAGGGTATCCCCACCCTCTCGGTGGGCCTGTATATATATATATATATATATATATATATATAAATACACACAGACCGTGCACGGTCTGTGTGTATCATAAAACACGTCAGGGAACCATTCTGAGTTCATTCCCATATATATCTTGCGCGGGATATTCTCCTATACAAGCGTCGTTCTTTACGTTAATTATACTACGTGTTTGCAGTTAAAATGTATATACATATATATATATATATATATATATATATATATATATATATATACGCTCATATAAATAGATATGGTTTGTAATAAAAAATAATTTGGTATAAAAATTGTTGAAATAATTGAACTATAACTAGAAATATCAATGAATATAATATTGTGAGTTTTAAATCATGAATGCAGTAAAAAAACAAGAATTTAATACTTTAATGATTAATATTGATATCCTGCAATGCAAGGTGTGTGTGTGTGTGTGTGTGTATGTGTGTATAGGCGTGGTACACGCACACACACACATACATGATGTTTGTATAGAATTTTGTCGGAAGAATTTCTGACAGAGACCTCTCCCACCGTGAAATTTGGGGGGGATTTCTGCTCCCTGGGAAAGAGTGGGGGGAGGGGGGAGATGAGGCGCGTGGATCTCTCATTGTATAATTATAAAATAACTTATTCTCAAATTCATTTATTGGGAAGGAAAATTTTTTCGACAGTTATCGAATATTTATCGATTAATAATATCTATTACACTGATAATAAAAACCCACTCTAATAGGCAGAGTTTATTTTCACAACAGTTTCGATGCCCACTGGCATCCTCTTCGGGTGGATACAGAAAATCGAATGCTCTGAAAGAAGAGGATGCCAGTGGGCATCGAAAGTGTTGTGAAAATAAACTCTTTCTATTAGAGTGGGTTTTTATTATCATATTTTGACCTTCACGTAGAAAAAAGTGAAGTTTTTTGCAATCTATTACACTTTTGATCTACGTACCTATTTTTAGCGTTCCATTTAATTCGATTAAGTGCTTTTCACGGGCCCCTGGGATTTATCCCGGCTTTCCCGCCCTCCCGGCGGCCCTGTATATATATATATAAATAACATTTAAAATTTAGCAGAGATATAGTTAAAATATTTTTTCCATACCCAATAGATTTCAAAGTTGGCAATTATGGCTTCAGACTTTTGCCTCACTGGATGCAACAATCTCTAAATTTGCTTATAAACCTCACTTAGCCAACCTTCGGGAAATGCTAATAATGAAGAGAAACATTTAATTTGATACCTCCATTCCCTGTGGGTGTTTTTAACTATCATTTTGTATGTAGCCAAAAATATTTTTAAATTTAATTTTGGTTTTTGTGTTACTGGATTTAATTTAAAAATGAAGCCTTTTCTTTCTCTCATTTTACCATACAACTCTGCCTCTTTCTCATGAAAAAAATACTTTCTTCAGATTTCTACTTTGAGGATGGACTCTCGTTTTCTGTGTGTTGCAGCTTTTCTGTTCATTGGAATTGCAATGATACTTCTAGAACCAGTTGAGGGTGAGTGTCTAACTGTATAAACTTGTAAAAGTTGATCGCTGCCGTGAGACTTAGTGGGTGTCTTAAAAGAAAATCACTAGTTAGTTTATTTAGTGAGCAGTTTATAAATTAAGCTAAAAAGTGATTTAAGTAAAATGAATTTTAAATATGGTTCATGGAACTTATTACGGAGATAACTATTCTAATTATGTTCACCAGTAATACTTTAATGCTATTCAAAATATTCAGGATTTAAACGCAAAAAGACCTTTCGCGTATAACGAACGCAAAGCCTTATAATACTATTATTATTTCTTCGGTTCCCATATGCTGCGCATAGAAATATAGAAGACACTATGTTGAATACCATTTAAGCTAAAATTAACTAAAATATAGTTTGAACTCGTTTCCAAGTTTAGTATTCTCATTGTTCTTTTATTAATAAATCGTAGGAAGGCCGGACGACTATGGATCGCTACCTTGCTCTTGCGGCGAATTAAGAAAGCAGTGGAAGATCTGTGAAGGAACGTGTGAACGCTTCGACGGTAGAATTGTGTAAGTAACTTCGAGGTATATTTTAATTAGAATGAATGAATGAATAGCAGTGCTTCACCGGTGCTTCAACTGCTAAGGTCATATCGCGCCGAAATTAAAGTAAAGAGAGAGCACAAGGAGATGGGGTAAGGGGGAATTTGAAGGAGTAACGGTTAAGGAAAAGTCGTGAGAGAGAAAAGTAAAGACACCATGATCAGCAAAGGGAAGAAGAAATTACACCCAAGTCATATTAAATAGAGAGTAGAAGGCCAGTTTGATGGAGAAAAGAGAAAAGATTGTCCTTTGGTACTGGCGTAGAGTCACCCAACAATATAGTAAGAGTGGAGCCTGAAGGGCAAAAAGGAAGGAGCTGGCAGCGAGCAACGGCAAAGGCAGGACAACCCAAAAGCAAATGTGAAACAGAGAGAGGAATGCCGCATGGGCAGGAGGGGGCAACATTTCCCGTCATAAGATGCCCATGCGTGAGGCGAGTATGACCGATGCGCAGCCGCATCAGAGCGGTTTCTAACCGTCGGTCACGCTGACAGGAGGAAGGCCACCGTCGAATCGTGGACTTCAACGCCCTCAAGGAATTCCAGGACACATCCTCCCACTGGTGCTGCCACCACCGAAGGAGTGCCTCCCGGAAAACCCTCGTAAAGCCCGACGCCGGGAGAGGCGTGTTAGGGTCGAAAGGCAGGGAGGACACCTCCCTCGCAGATACGGAGGAAGAGGAGGGGGAGGAGGAATAGCCCATGGGGGGTAGTTGGAGGGGGAAGAGGAGAGCACGCGCCCCTCCGCCCCCAGAGAAGACAGGCGGGGGCCATTCGGAGACCAAACGGTTGAATCAAGTGGAGATGACTGTCAAAGCATGCCACAGTGGAAGCGCCGAAGAGGGATTACAAGACCGGGGTGGGAGAGCTGTCGAACACGAAAAAGGTATTTGAGACCCTCCAAGGTAAGATAGTACGACAGGACCTCACGCTTGAATAGGTAAATCGGACAGGAAGAGGAGGAGGCGGCGTGGTCTTTTCTACAGTTGGCGCAGCGAGGAGGATTCGAAGAGGAGGAACCATGTGTCGTGGACGCGCAGTTGACACAAACGCCAGAGGAGCTTCGGCATGTCTTACTGATGTGTCCGAACCTCTGGCAAGTAAAACATCGGCGTGGTCTGGGGGTATAACGGCAGACCAGAAATTGAAGATAACCGGCCCTAAGTTTCTCGGGTAACTGGGAACGAGCAAAAGTCAGGATCAATAAGGGAGATCGAATCCTTGCCCCCTGAACCATACCGGGGGGGAGGGCGGTAAACACTGGTCACCTTCTGAGAGGAGAGGCGGGTGAGAAGATCTGACTCCGAGTATTCGAAAAGGCGGAGAGCATGCACTACCCCCGTACAAGTGTCAAAGGTAGAGTGGGGGAGACAATCCAGGGGAGCTGAAGCCAGGGTTGAGAGGGACGAAACCTTCTGGTGTTGGGCTGTGGAGGAGACTTCCACCACGAGAGAACCATCGTTATGGGGCCACATCTGTCGGGGATCGCTACAACGGGAAGTGAAGTCCTCGTAGACCACAAAAACATCCCGCTGTGAGAGTGGGGGGAGAGAGGCGGAAGAACTGAGGACAAGAAACCGAGGGTAATCAGGGTCGGAATCGTGAGACCCTACGAAGGGGTCAAAAGATTTGCGGAAATAAGACATACGAGAAGTCTTTGAGCGAGGGGGACGCGAGTGTTCCACAGCCCGAAGGGGGTTAACCCCATCAGGATGCGGTCTTCCAGTGGTAAAGGACTCGAGGGCCTGGTTGCCCACCACCCGAGTACTAAGGAAGTAGTAGTCCGAAAATTAGAAGCAGAGGTAGTAGACGAGAAGTAGAAGAAGCCATAGCTAACAAAAAGGAAGTTTCATCCCCCGCGCACATTCAGCCACCACCGACTCCAACAAGGGAAAGGTGAATCGTGGGCACACTCGGTCCCACCGTCAATAGATGTCACGTAGGGGAGATACACCCATACCCAGTCCCCGTGCCTAAAAGGCGGCCACTCTCATCAAAGCGGGGAAAGATGGCAGGGACAGGGCTTGGGTTTGGTTTAAGAGCGACAAGGGTGAAGGACAACCACCTCCCTCACCCAAGGTCCAAGGAAAGAGTCAAGTCAAGGTCCAAAACAAAGCAAAATGTGGAAAAAAAAGCCAGAAGGATTGGGGGAAAGGAGGAGAAAGAAAAACATAAGCAGGAGATCAGCCGGGTCCCCAGACGGGTTCAATCGTCCACGAAAGCAGAGAGAGCCCTTACATCGAAGGAAGATGCATTCCCACATTGGTTACAGAGGGACACGCCCTATAGCTCCGGACAAAGCAAAGGGCTTCCCATCCAAATAGTGATTCCTAATTGTTTACAGTATAATGGGTGCCTGCTTACAAAGTCTTACGGATGAACCAGCCACTAAACCAGACTCTCAGAACATACGAGGACAATTTTACACGATTGATTTCTAATCATCAAATACCGATTATTTAAAATAATCAGTTAAAAGCTTAAAAAGATCATACACTTTACAAAGTTTGGTTATATAGGTCATTTCAGTTGTTTATTATGGTACACTATATTATAAACAATAAAAATTATTTGATTCCCTTTCAGTTGACTGCGTCAAAGAAAAATGCCTGAATCTACCTATTGATATTCCCTATGAAGAACGTTGATTATTACTGATTTTAGGATCGACATTTTATGGTAAATGTTTGTTTGTTTGCAAATTTCACTATTATCATTTGATTTGTTGTTTTGTTGAAAGATATTTTCTTTGTTTGTTTGCAAATTTCACTATTATCATTTGATTTGTTGTTTTGTTGAAAGATATTTTCTTTGTTTGTTTGCAAATTTCACTATTATCATTTGATTTGTTGTTTTGTTAAAAGATATTTGCACTCATGTATGGATAAAAATTAATAAAAATATTAGAAATATGATGTTCGCTGCTTTTACCTACATAAATAAATTGACAACTACTACAAAAAACTATTTCAGACTGAACACGTACAAACATTATACAAGTGGTCCAAAGAAGGTTAAGAGATAGTTATCTAGAGCACTGACTATGTAGGTTAGTAAAATACTATGAATAATGAACATACGGTTACCTACGTCAGTGCTTCCAGATTTGAGATCTATAATATATATATATATATATATATATATATATATATATATACCCCTTTAAAGTGTGCTATTAAAATTTATTAATAAAATGAAAATATAATTGGAACGTGTCTTTCGTAACAATTAATCTTTCAAAATAATGGATTCTATTTAACACGTGAAAAAAGAACTATTTCACTTTGCAACTACTGTACTCATCGCATCGAGAATTTTAGGTTTCAGGGAATTAAGGAAAAAGCAGTTACATATCCACTACAAGCTCGCAAATGAAAATGTAGAAGTTTCGCAAATGAGGTATACTCCTACAATAGTGGTTCCATAAATAAAGTTAATCATATATGCACTAAAATAAAACTATATATATATATATATATATATATATGTATACCTTACTTTAGGTTACTTAAGGTGAGTTTGAACGACGGTTCAGGATCGACCTGCGGTCGACCCCTTTGCAACATCCCGCCTCATTTGCGGGATTTGGTGAAGGATGGAATTGCTGTCTGATCTCCTCCTGCCCTCGTAGCCAGCCACGCATGGTTGGTCAGAGACTTTGCACAGGAATCTGTCCAGCTGGTTCTTGAAGTTATTCAGGTCGGTGTGCTGGAGATTCCTCACTTCTTTTGGTAGGACATTGAAAAGCTTTGGGCCTCGTATCCTGAGTGTATTTTCTATCCCTGTTTTCATGGTCCCCTTGTCCCACAGCAGCTGGGACCGTACAAAATCTGCCTCTTTTCTCACTCCAGTTTGTTTCTATTTCATTTCTGAGGTTAGGGACAGAGCCCTCAAGTAGTTTCCATAAGTATATTATTGTGTACAGCTCGCGCATTCTTTCAAGAGAGTAGAGTTCCAGGGATTGTAGTCGAGACCAGTAGTTTTCACCTTCCGTTTCCTCTATCTTAGACGTAAAAGTCCTTTGTATAGCTTCAATGTTCGCAATGTCTCGTTTTCTGTGTGGGCTTTTGAGTACTGAGCAATACTGAATTATTGGGAGGACTAGACTCTTCCATAATTTGAGCATGATGTTTGCTTTTCTGCTGCGGAAGCTCCTCCAGATAATTCCCATTACTTTGCTAGCCGTTGTGATTTTGATTTTATAGTGCTCTCTGAATTCTGCATCCGACGACATTATTACTCCATGATCCCTGACTTGTGGATTTCGTGTTATCTGTTTGGCTTGCAGAGTTTTGTACCCTTTTTTCTGTAGCTCTTTGTTATTACCATATCTTAGAAGTTGGAATTTTTCTTCATTGAACTTCATATTGTTGTCTTCTGCCAACTGGAATAATGTTTCAATGTCGTTTTGTAATTTTCTTATGTCATCTTCGTTCAATATTTCCTTACATATCTTTGTGTCATCTGCGAAACATGATACAATACTGTCCTTAATATCTGCATCAATATCTGCAATCATTATTATGAACAGCAAGGGAGCTAATACTGTCCCTTGTGGGACAGAGCTCACGACTTCCGAGACTTTCGATTTAACACCGGTTTCCACCACACTGTGTTCTTTGCGTCAAGAAATTAAATATCCATCTTCCTAGCTTTCCAGTAATTCCTGTATTCTTACGTTTGTGTGCTATGATTCCATAGTCACATTTATCGAAGGCTTTAGCAAAGTCCGTATATATTACATCTGTGTTTTGTCCTCGACACAATGTTTCCAATATCTCCTGGTGGTCTAGTAGCTGTGACAGACATAATCTTCCAGCCCTGAAGCCATGTTGATTTGGGTTGTATAAATCTTTTTCTTGTAGGTAGTAGGTAGTTTTGCCTCTAATTATACGTTCAAACACTTTATAAGGTGCGAGGTGAGAGCCACTGGCCGATAATTCCTGAGCATTGCTTTGTTACCACCTTTAAATATGGGGGCAATGTTCACGTTCTTTAAAAGGAGTGGAATTTGTCCTGTGTCAAGTGATTTCCTACATAGTAAGTATAGCGGTTTGGCAATACTCTCTTTGCATTTCTTTAGAAATGTGCACTCCATGTGTCTGTCCCTGGCGCTGAATTGTCTCGCATCTGTGATAAGGCCGTAATTACATCTCCTTCCGTGAACTCGAAGTCCATTAATAAGTTTGTGCCGGAATTTGTTCTTGGTTGATTTGTATCTTTGGCGTAAAATTCGTCTGGGTTTTCCACTTCCATCTCGGACTTAGGTGTACTAAACACAGAGTTAAATTGTTTCCGAAGCAGTTCGCTTATTTCTTTCAGGCCCTTACACTGCATTTTCCTTTTCGCAACGTGTAGAAGTATTTTGGGTTATTTTTTATATTTTCTGCTACCTTGTTTTCCTCCTCGTTTGTCTTACGTATGAATGTTTGCTTTAGGTCCATTTCTATTTCGCCAAATTTCCTCTCTGTTTGAGTCTCTGCATCAGTTCCGCAGTTTGTCTTCGTTGCCTGAATAGTGTCCTGATTTTCCTTTCGAGCTTGCAACGTTTTCTTTATATATATATATATATATATATATATACAGTGGTGTAGGGCTGTGGGAACGCGTGGGAACGGCGTTCCCTCACTATTTCAAATAAATCCGAACTTACAAATCTCTAACGTCATGAAATTTTAATTCCCACCCCTAGAAGAAATATGAGAAAGAATCATTAACTGCTTCATTTCTTTTAGATTCGACTGAGGCAATGCTAGCCTATAATGATCTGGTGAAACAGTCACCACGGCGTACCAGTTGTTAACTTTTTTTTAGTTAATCATTCCAGTTGTTAGCTATTTTTATTGATCGTACTGGATGTCGTATATCTAATGACACTGGAAATACTGCATCTTCAACCTTGGAATATATCCTAATATCCAGTGCATATGACCTCAAAATATCTCTGAAATTGGTCAGATTTCAAAAGATTTCACGGGGGGGCTTACAGTGCCCCCGGACCCCCAGCTGTATGGGCTCGCCGCGCTCGCCATTGTCCCCCCCGCATCTGAGTAACACTTTCAAAATGCGTTCCCTCACTTCTTTATTTAGCACTACACCACTGTAACTATATATATATATATATATATTATATATATATATATATATATATATTGTGTGTGTGTGTGTGTGTGTGTGTGTGTGTGGTGTGTGTAAAGAATCAATTTTCGAGCGTGTTATACTGTATAATCCTACAATAATTCCTTGAACTTTATCATACGAGTGCCAACCGACTTTACCTAACCTATATAACATGTTCCAACCTCGCCCATACTATATTGTCGCTAAAAATGGCTTCTCAATGATAAGTTTAAAGAGCGCACATAATATTTTGATCTTTTTTATATCGGTTTGTTTCCGTTCCACACCAACAACAACACTGTAATTAATAATTACAATAATAATTACAATAATACTGTAATTAATAATTACCATTAAAAAGAAATTAAGATTTCTTTTTACTCACAAAAACAAAAAAAGCGAAATAGGTTTATTTCAAATAGTTACTCTATGGTTTAATGTTAAAAAAAGATATAAAATTTAAAATAGGCATTTTTATGTTATGATTCTCTATTATTTTATAAGAACTTGAAATTACAAAATATAATCATCCTAAAACCACCATATACGAGTATACTCCTTTTCCGTCTGTGGGAATTTTCGGGATCACCTGAAGATCAGGGCCCCCAGCCTTCTTTAGTTAGCTTTATAAGGCTGACTAACGAAAATATCACGACCTAACCTAACCAATCGTCAAGGGCGTACAGTTGACCTAACGAATGGTTAGGTTAGGTGGTGATATTTTCGCAAATGATCCAAGCTATCCATGAGTCCTGCCATTTATCCTCTAAGGCCTAAGCTATGGAATTCTTGGTACGAAAACGTCTGTCCGTAGCTCCACTTAACTCCGACTCTACTGTATTATTTCTAATCAACTGTATATATTTTTATCCTTAGTATGTGAACTGTCATTGTATTAATAATATTTGTCATATGGACTATATAATCTGCCAATAAACCTTTCCATTTTCATTTATTTAATTTTCATTTAATTTTCATTTAATATATATATATATATGTATATATGCAGATACATGCGCGAACCTGTCCAAGTAATTTTGGACACCGTCCGTCAAATTGTAACAAGATTATCGCATGAAAGAAAAAAAATAATAATAATAATAATAAATAAAATAAAAAATAATAAAATAATGTAATAAATTTTTTTGCTTGTGTGCCGGAAACGTTTAATTGTTTCCAACAATAATATTTCATCACTTTAATTTCAACAAATTTTTTCAACAAACATGTCTTTTCACATACTGTTGGAGGGTGTATATTATCACTGGTTGACCAAATCGAATTTCTCTCTCAAAGATGCATACACACTTTTCTAGACCGGGTGTGTACGCCGATTCCAAATCTATCTTCAGTTTTCCTCTAGCATGTACATCTAGTTATCGAAATATGACTGGTGTTAATTTCAGCACAGTTTATCGTAAAAGTACAACTTTATTCATAAAAAGAAATGTACACCAACCTAAAAACGTTGCGAGTACGATTTTCTCTTGTAAAGCTCGTCCAGATCGTCGCGGTACAACATCCAGCAGTAGTCTGCCAGCATACTTTCGTTCCAGAAACCTTGGTAGCGATTTTCCATTGACTGGATGTCTTGATGGAAGCGTTCCCCCTGTTCATCACTCGCCGCGCCAAGGTTTTCGGAAAAGAAATCTAGATGCGAATGTAAAAAATGTATTTTCAAGGACATGCGACAGCCCATTTCTTGATATGCATCGAGCAGTTTCTGAACTCCATCTTTGTATGCGGGAGACTTGTGGTTACCCAGGAAGTTTCCACAAATCCATTTGAAAGCCTGCCATGCATTTTTTCTAGGCATTGAGGCTTTCTTCA